>APFE030935693.1:0-112000 GCA_000404065.3 Pinus taeda
CTTTAGACCAAAGATTAGCCTCCTTGGTCAGAGAGGGCTCTCTCACAAACTTTTGATAAGAATTAATCACAACAACAGAGGGCTAACTCTTCACACACTTATGAAAATAAAGCTGGTTGGACACACATCAAATTTGGTCTTCATTGGGCTATGGAGTCTCACACACTTAATAAGCAAAAGCACAGTCATTTCATGGAAGTCAAGGCTCTTTGCATTAATTGTTTCAAACATACTTCACAAAAACCACAGCTTGCTAAACACACAGGAAGTCAGAGCATAAGATATGAATTCTGAGTGATTGTGTTATAACAAGGCTGTACAAGAACATTAACACAAACTACAGCTTGCCAAAACATACAGGAAGTCAGAGCATTAGAAATGAATTCTAAGTGATTATGTTCTAACAAGGCTGTACAAGAACATTAAGAAAATAAAACACCATCATATTTGAACAATATAATCCATTGAGAATCTTGAGAAGAAACAACAGCTGTTTTACTATTACTGTAATAAGTCTGTACATACACCAATATAAGAACTCAGTCTTTTTTATAAAAGTCTCCAACCCCTATTACATCCTAGTTTTCACCATATATAGGAAAACCCAAAACTATCCCTATCTTGAGTCTCCTCAACAAGCATGGAGGGAGAACTCGATGATCTATCTTTAATGAACCTTATCTATTTCTAAACCAACTCATTAATTACAAAAGTGCTGAGCTATGATTACATAAAGTCCTAATCAAACTAAAACACTAATTCCTTTCTCCTCGTAATATGATTCTTCTTGGATGCTGGACAGCTGTATGATTTCTGTTATGGATATGTTAAGGGAACATTCACCGAGCAAGCTGGTCTCGGATGCTAGCTGTATAGACAGCTTATTAATTGATAAAAATGATCACCCTATATCCACGGTCCCCTGTCTTCCATTCCTCTTCATCATTTAAAAACCACACTCCAAGTTCTTTAAACCTTCAATTAACAACGCATAATCACCATATCTTTCAAATGAGCAGGAAACCTTATGAGCTGAACAGGTGTCTGCAGTTGCTTGTTGGCCCTTAATATAATATGTTTTCCGTCATCCTGAAATATAGGAAACTGTTCCTGTTTGTCAGTCTTTGATTTGCCTCACCATATTCGAATCTAAAAGAGCTTGCCTTTTATCCTTAATTGACCAAAATAGAGCAGACTGCCACATATTGGATGTGCTATAGGTTATACTGATAGATAGGTGTCTCTCTTTCAAGTTTCTCAGTCATCTCACCATCATAGCTGCTTTGTGTTTAAAACCATCACCTACAGCAGTTTCGTAGCGCGCTATGAAACTGCTGTGTGATTGAAAACACAGTCTCTTTTAATGATAGCATACCGTTCTGTGGCTTAGTTTGGCATCTTAAAGCCTTTGCACAGAACTTCACACAAAATATGCAGAGGTTCTATTAAGCTTAATTCAATTCTGTGCTAATGATACGAACATAACCCATGAATGATATTTGACCAGCGTTCACCAATACATCTCCTCAATTGATCAAGCGAAAACTGCGGGTATCCCGGGATTAGTCCTCGACCTTAATTTAATAAGCTATATCTATTGAGAGCTGGATCCGTCACCATCACCGTCAAGCATCCTCACTTGTGCTGACTCCAACAGAGCAACCCACATCAAGAATGCCCGCTATAACAAGGCCACCTGAGTTTTTGGTATGATGGTCTTCAATTGCCTGAATCCAGTTCCCTCGAATTACCCGAGTTGCCTCCTCCAGAGATGCAGCAGATGGCATTGCACACCACATCATGGACATGGTCGCTGCTTCTACCTCTGCTGCTGCCTCCCAGGATAAATTTTCCTGATCGTAAGCATGGAATGGCTTCAAATAATAATCTGGGTAGACAACAGAAGGGTCTTCGATGAGTTTCATCTCCTTGTAAACTTCTGATTCCAGAATCTCCCTTGCCATATCTCTTCATGCAATTCCATTCTTCTCTGCTGTACTGATAAGAACTTATCTGGCACCCAGCTTCATAAGATTATACAGAGGCTTGATGGCAATCAGGGCTGCTACAAGACGCGAGATTGGCGTATTCCCAGTCCAACGTGGTCGATCCAGTTTACCCTCAGTGAAAGGAACTTCAGTAGAAATAGCCTTATTATAGGTGCCGCTTGGTACCATGGTCGACATGACTGTTTCTTTTCTCCTCCTCCTCTGTTGGGATGGACGTCGCCGGAAACTATCATTGCCAGGAGTTGATGAAGTTCTTGGGAACTTCCACAGTCCATTATTACCATATAAGACCTTTAATCATCAAAAAGTGTTTAGAGGTGGCCCCGATGTATATTTTAATGGATCCCAGGTGTTACCAATAACGGCGGCCTTATGGCAGTAAGAACCAAGCGATTAATTGTCTGTTGTTGACATATGCGTGCCAGGTATAAACCTATTCGCTCAGCTACTGAAAAGTAGGTTTCAAAAACATCACAAATTTCACCGAATCTCTCACTCCATCATATTATCCTCTCCTTTCTTGGGCGACCGCCTATGACAGAGAAATCAACATCCCCAGATTGAAACGCCGAAGTGTCCTTCTCTTTATCCTTGAACATGGTGTGAACATAAACTTTATCATAAATACTCCTCGTTCATTCCCTGTCAAGTTCCATGCAATCGGAACAAAGATGCGGTCATATACAGGCAACAGTGGAATAATAGATAGGTCAAAAATACTCTGTAAGCTTGCAGGAGGGATCTCGAGATGTTTTTTCAATCTGTCAATCCATTGTGGCGCCCTGTTTTGTGAAAGAGGTTGCAGTTGTATTAGGAAAATCAATATCTACAATTTGAAATTCTCCCGGTCGCACCTCCTTTGTCGTGGGTATGTTCTCAGGGTAATATACAAACCATCAATCCAACATAACCAAAACCATCGCTGAAATGCTCCTTTTGCTTCTAGAAAATAGATGATGCTCTGTGGATTAATGACTAAAGCATAATTTTCAGACAAACAGTACGCTGACAGAAGGCCCATATGCTTCAAACATGCCAGCTGAGAACATAATACTCTCTATGATTTGTGGAATTCAATAGATTTTTTGTCTGGAGGATTCAAAACAAAGACTCTTGCAAGTCTCCCCACATTAGTATGGACATCCTTCACAATCACCCATGAACCAGGATTCAGAGTTAACTCCCTTAATGTACTTGATGTCAATCCCACAATAGCTGCATCATCATAAGGTGCCTCCTTAAGAGCACTGTCACTGCTCTCATCTGCATTCCTGGAGGGAAACAAAACTCTGTTCAATAGGCATGCTAGAATTTGGACCTTCATTGAAAACTCGAACCAATCCTCAATTTCGTAGCATGCTACGAAACCAGTTAAAGAGGTAGCGCTGCGAAACTGCTAAAAGAATTCTGGCGCTGCGAAAACCCCCTGTCTTTAAGCTAGGCTAAATTTTTTTTTTTTTTTTTGGCAATAGTATTTTCAGTGATAACACATTGCAAGCTGAGTTGTTCCATGTTTATCTTTTGCTCGCTGAGGACTTGGATCACGCGGCTCTCCTAGTGTGCAACTCTGCCATTATCCCATCCTATAACATATATATTGTTTCATGTGAAAGGTCAGCCATATTAAGGCCAAGGCCTCCCATCATGCTAACCAAAAATCTATTGGCCTCATTCGCTGTCACTAGGGTCCCTTCTGGTAACACTATTGTGTTTGCCATCCGTGCAAGCATCATCTACTTTGTTGCCGAGGATCCTATTGCAAGGTGGGTTGAAAGGGTACCCACCTGAGGGGGACACACTTGTAACTCCTATAACTATGCACTGAGGGCCTCCAACACAGTTTGGTGCTCCTACATGAAATCCTGAAGAGCCTCATTGGTGACATCATGCACTATCTCGCTAATGTCATGGAGATCACCCTCGTTAGGGGATTGGGTCAATGGCCAAGTTCGAGGCCTTGACCTTCTTGCTTGGTCCTTCTCTCTCTACCATGTGTGGGCACTTCAACTGTGTGGATGCAGTCCTTGGGTCTATGCTTCCTTCTGCTATTTCTGCTTCCTTTGCCTCCTGCCCTTGCAAGGGTGTTACTTGGCCCTTGCTCGCCTTCATGGTTGCTTCCTGTGCTATGGCTGCTTTTGCGGCATTTTTCTACTTGAAGGCTTTTTGCGCTACTTCCCACATTGTCCATGCCTGAGCTGCTACTATTTCATTCCGCCCTTTCTCAGTTGACTGTGTGACACACAGCATGGCATCATCCTTCTTCTTCTGTGTTGCCACCCTCTGGAGTTCTGCAAGATCTTGGGCATGCCATTCTAGAGGATATGCCTCTAAGAGAGTGAAAATGGAATCGTTAGTGGCTACAAAAGGTAGCTTTATCCACTACCTCGTTGTGTCCTTGCGCACCTTGATGTATATATTATGCATGTCAGCTTTGAATTCTACAAACCTCTGGAGATTGTTGTGCACTGTGGGTGACAAGCACAGCTTCTGATTGATCCACATCTAGATGTTCATCTCCATGAGCACCCAGAAGATCTTGTTGTTGCATATATTTTTTGCATCCTTTGTGGCCAAGAGTGAGGCATACTTCACGGCCTTTGGTAAATCTCTGTCAATTGTGGGGAATTAACTATCCTCCAGCAGTTCCCCGACTATGAGCACTATGGATAGCAACATCCATGCATAGTGGAAGGTTTTACCATGCTCCTGGGCTTTGCAACAATTCTTCAAGAATTCCATGCAGAGGAATTCAACACAGTTAAACTAGACCCCCTCCATGCACTGCTCGTCCAGTGCGATCATTGGTGCATATACCTTGTCTGCATGGCACTTTCGCATAACTTTGCTGGCTAGGATTTGTGTTGCTACGCGTACCACTTTGTCATTGATGTTGGAGATGGTGTAGCCCCTATTATTATTTTCCAGCTTTTACTTCATCTTCATGGCCTACGCGAGGGCCAAATCATTGCCCTTCCCTTCCAATATGGTCGCGGGGTCCTTTCCTTTGTATGGTAGCCAGGAAATGCGATGGATTAGGTATGCCGTGATGGGGATAAGCTCATCTAACCATAGATACCCATCATGCACCAGGCAGAGTAGCTACCTTATGATGAAAATGGCTATTGGGGTGTGGTCGACACCCATAGCAGGTTCAAGAGCCTGGCCTTTTCCACTCCGCGTAGCCACTTCTATGGTTCTAACATTGTCACCATCCCCACGATGTTTTGTTCATGAGATTCCTAGTCTCTAGGTGAGGGAACTTCTCGCAGTTAACGAGGTCCCAATCTTTGAACTTCATGGTTGGCACGTGGCCTAGGTGTGTTCCTTCAAACACAATGTGGTCTAGGAGGAGCAGGGTCTGGAGTGAATTGTTGATTTCGTCTATGTCCTTGGGCACTTGGGCCTTCCCTTTTTACAGGGGAGCATATGCGAGAAGTTTTGTTGTTGAGCATGTAGGTTGAATATCCTCCTCCATGCCTTCATCTTCTTCCTCTGTGATGATAAGGGCATGCAAATATTCTTCCTCCTCATCTGTTTCTATTGTGACAACTTTCCCCTTCTCTTTGATTGATAGTTTGCTATGCAGCAAGTTCCTCAGGGACATGCGTACTGGAGCCATTGCTTGTTTATCCTTCTTGGGTCTTGGCATACGTGGTGATTTGGGGATCTCTACCACAACCCTGACACCTTCTAGAACATCCTCAACAATTGGGGTCTACGAGGCCTTGCCAACGGTTACCTCCTCTATTCCCAGACCATCCTTACTTGATGTCATCATATCTAGGCTACAATCTGTCACTCACAAATTTAGGGGCCCAATCGACGCTCAACTCAGAATGCTCAGGGCTCTACTCAATATCTCAATTCTCAAATGACCAAGTGTTGTTTTCTGGGCAGCCCTTCACATTTTATAGCACCTTTTGAATTCAAATTTGACCATTCCCCCCAATTTTTGTTCATTAATGCGTTCTTGGTGGAATATTTTCCCAAATATTTCCCATAAGTCGCATCTTAAATGTCCGCCGCCCACTCCATTTGGCCTCAAGTTGATCATCCCATCATGAACAGTGACTTCAACGGTCACTTTCTAGTCAATCCACATGGCAGCGCAGTCCCTCGTGCACGGTCACAGACCTTGTGACTCTCTACTTCTGTCTACATCTCCAACATCGTGCAGCTCTCAAGTCAGATAGTTTATAGTCTTGCGCTCCCTTCCAATTGCCTAGAATGCTAAGTTTGTCCTTCCCTTGGCTAGGTAGGTGGTCACGCCACCCGTGTGGAGCACCATTTTGTCCTCCATCATGGTTCTTGGAGAATCCCCACCTTCTATGGTTATTCACTTCGTCATTTGCAACATGCTACCCTGGTCACTACGCTTAGCAATATGCAGTCCAAGCCAAGGCATTAGGCTGACCAATTTACAATGATAGTTCTCAAACTTGTCAGTATGACCGTATGCACCTTGCCTTATCATTCTAGTTTTCTCGGTGAGAAACTCTTTCTTTATCTTGTCTTCCAGCTTCCTGACCTCCACGTTCATCAAAGCACTTTTCTCCCTTAACCGTACCCTTAATTTTTCAATTTCGCTGAGTTTAAGGTTTCCCTGTTGGATTTCTTTGTCAAGTCTCATGTGTTCTGTCTCTTGCAGCTGTGTGATTCCTTCTTTCTGAGCTTCACAAACCATCATATCTATGGGTGTTGCCATGCGAGGACTAGGATTTGCATGTTCCATAGGGATTACAACATCTGCTTCATACTCCAGCGTTAGAAGTGTCCGCACGGCCAAGGTTTTGCACATGGTCCTATAAGCCCATAGAACTGCAGGTACGCACGAGTCCCAGTCAGTGCATCTCACTTGGTGGACCGTGTTCAGTACTTCACATACTGTGTCAAAGGCTTCAACATAAATAATCTTTGGTGCACTTGGTATTATCATACTTCTTCATGTGTGCCATCATCTTTCTTGCTCCTGCTTGTTGGTCCCGTTTCCTATCGCTAGGATAGTGTACGTTTGTGCAGGTTGCATACCATGCTCTTGTACCCATCTAGAGAGGTGGGCGCGTAGGCTGTTTCATTCATCATACCTGGCATTCATCCTCGTCTGAGGCTTTCCAAACCATATGAGCATCATCCTTCTACATTCACGCCAGTCCTCAAAACTTCTTTGATGCGTACCCCACCATCTTGCGGCCATAGAGTGCAGTGCCCATTTTAGAGCGTCAAAATGTTATTGTTTCGGTACTTCTCTTTCAAACTTTTCAAGAAATCATCCACCTTGCTCAGCCCGCCATACATAGTTATATCTCTTACCTCTGTTGTCACACAGTGCAGTGATCTTACCATCATGTTACAATTAAGCATGGTTACCTTATGTAACCAGTTCTCCTATCGTTCTATTTCCTCATCTGAATTTGATGTGCAGGAGCTTTCGCACTCCTACGAAATCCTGCCATCCGTTGTAGGATTCACCCAATCCTGTTCCTGAGTGGTTATCTTGTAGATATAGTCTAGATTTTCATTGCTCTCATCATCACACACTGGCTCTGTGTAACGCGATCCTTCTGCAGGGTCTAAAGGTACCACTACGTGTAGTAAATTTTTATAAAAAATCATCTTGCGCTTCTTTAGATATATCACTTCATTCATGTTAGTGACCCAATCTATTCCTAGTAGTGTAAGATAGGGATTGTTTTCATCAATAATCTCTATCACTTCGAAATCTGCAAGCGCACTCGCACCTTCGATATCTACCATTATTCCCTACAATATTCCCATTGGTAGGATATTTTTTTGGTTCGTCATTTGCAATTGAATAGGAGACAATTGAAATGTGGTCCTACCCATGCACTCCCATCTTTGCTTCGGAAGGATGTTCATGTCTGATCCTAGATCCAGAATCACTTGATCCATTTGATATTCCCTGATTTACACAGTCAATCTCATCTCCCTTCTAGTTCACGTTGTGTGCTTCCCGAGCTTCTAGACTATGTGTGGTTCTCCTGACCCACCACACCTTGTGATGAGTTCTTGCAGTCCCTTTATAGCCTTGCTATCATGCAACAGCTTCATGCATGTCTCTATAGAGGTAGTAATCATTGATGTGTCCATCTCCAGTTCTAGTTTGTCTTTACTACCTAAAGTGGAGGCCTCTATGAAGCTCTTCTTAGCTTCCATGAACGTCTCCTTCGCGTGCTCCAAATCGAACTCTGGTTCCTTTGTTGGAGCCTTGTGAACCCAAGCACTCTCTTCTGGCTACTTACCTTTGTCGTCTCCTATCATAATACCACTTCAGAGCACAATATTTACATTCAGGTCCTCTTCACATGACTCAGACCTCATCATTAACAAGTTCTAAGTTGGTGGAAGTTGGAGTGTTCCTTTATCATGTAACCTCGCTATCAGTGTGGGGCAGTCCTCCATCTCATGATCAAAATGGGTATAATATAAACATGATGCTCTTGTTGGATTTATACAATTGCGGTTATAATGCGTTGGCCCTCCACAATTGTAACAAATCAACTATCCACAACCACTTCCTAGTCCGATTCTACCTCGACCTCGTTTGCGCCCCTGAAATCTAGTGCACTCCATCCCTAAATTTTGATCAAAGGCTCGCCTTTTGGTCTGAAATTTGTAGGTAGGAATCTGATCCATCATCAGTTTGTAAATTCTATAGGTGTGCTCGTCATGGCCTACTCACCAGCAGAAATTACAGAACAACTATTGGTATGTCTGAATATACTTCTGTAATAGGTGGAAGTTATCTCTAGCATGCTTCCCTCTTATTTGAAAAATCTCGCACAATAATGCATGCACCGCACTTGGTCTTGCTTGTGCCTCTAGTCTTAATGACATTGGCCCTCCTCCCACCAGGTAGTTCACGAAGACTGGACAATGGTCCTTGTCATGTCCCTGGCCTTTGCACTTTATGCACCATACCTCCTTGTGCATTTCTAGGTGAGTAGTCCTATCTTGCTTCAAAATTTGTGTCTCCAGATACAAGTTTTTCAACTGTGCATGGATCTGTTGGACTCCGAGGCTAGGATCTTATATCAAAGTCTCGTGGAGTCTCATTGTGATCTCCAATGCTTTGGCCTGAGTGGATAGCTTTTGCTGTGATAATGCGGTCCTTAGATGCAATCTTAGTGATGCTAAAAACCATGCATGGTGCTACCCATCCGTCAAGGTGATGTTGGATTTGCGAATCGTACCCTTCGGTCTCTGATCTAGCTCCCAGGGGGTCTTGCCTAGAAGCATCGTGATTTCCTTAAACCCGATAATCGACTGTGTCTTAGATTTTGGCCTGTTAAATTCCCTATTCAAAGTAGCTTGGATATCTGCAATCCTCACATTTGGATTGTCATTGGAATGCTTAATGTACCACATCAGTGCACGATCTTGCAATGCGCTTACCAGTGTTTCCTTCTTTATGTTGTCATCCGTGACTCCTAGCACTTCCCATACACCTTTACCATGAACCAAAATTGGTCTAGATCTTCATTCCCTACCCCTTTGAACACCAAAAACTTTATTGCGCTTGCCATATTGAACTGTGGTGGTCGTGGAGGTGGTTTGGGCGGAGATGGGGGTAAAGAGGGTGAAACTAGTGGTGGTGTAAGTGAGGGTGGTATGTGCGAAATTTGCTGCATTATCAGACTGATCGCACTTCTTGGTGAAACCTTCGCAAGCTCTTCCTCGCTTTTTAGCCAAGGTGAAATCAAGGGGCAAGTTTCTATATTTGTACTACCTTCGTTTCTATAGATCCTCCCACTTTGCATAGTCTTAGACATCAATTTATTTGCACAACCTGCTTTTCACACAGTAGCATTTTAATCCAAGTGTTCAAATATTTAACGTATTTACCTTATGGTACTTTGAGGAAGCATCATTCCACTTCATTGTAGCTAACTGAAGTATCTACCAAAAACTCGGTGATAAACCCTGCTATAATTCGATCAAGCCAATGGTCCATAGCGCGCGCGATCTTATCTTCCGATTTCTAGTCTGCGTAACAACTTTAGAGTCCACACAATAGGTTTGTCAAGCCTACACCTTCCTTGAATGTCTACTAGCTTCACAATCCACTCATACAACTTAGAGCAGAAGGATGTAAAGATAATTTCATGGATTTCCATATATAAGTAGTGCTCTAGCCACTGTTCCTTCGATAGTAGTAGATTCCTCTTTTCCTACACTACGAGCTCGTGAATATTTTTATCCAGGCACTCTTCAATTTATTTCTTTGTCTAATTCTAGTGACACGACATCAGACATCTCTTATGCAGATCCCAGTCCCGGCAACAGAGTTGAGGCCTAACCCAGGTTCAAAGGTGATTTAGCTAAACAAATCTCAGTACTATTGGCCCTTTCGGCAACAGTCTGTGGGGCACAGACTGAGGTCTCAACCGATGTAGTATGGGAGGGTGCTAGAACTAGGTTTCCACACCGTGGATATGTCTGATGAGTTCAAGTGGTCAGTGGTTCGACTCTGCGCGCACGTTGCTATGTGCACTGACCCGTACCTTGTAACTTGAGATGTTGCCTTCATGCAACCCTACTCAGGGGGCAAGCACTATTATTACCCAAGCCCTTATAGTATTCCACTATTATTTTATTAACTTAGCCTACTTGTATGCGTTAAAGTATACTTAGTAATATAGATCATTCATACAGGTGCGCAGAGTAAATAAACAGTATGTTTGCAATTTATATCAAACATGCAATAACCCAAGAAAAAATACACTGAATTAAGATAAAACTTCTCTTATTATTTTCTTCCTCGGTTACAGACTTGACTATGCCCTAGGCACTCAGTTGCAGTGGTTCACGCACTCAGCTGCAGAGCCTTCTTCTACTTTAGGACCCAAGACACACTTAGACACTCAAACTCTTGTTCTTTGCTTCTACTTCGCTACATATTACTTAGTTAGTTTTCTTTTACACTTAGAGCCTTGCTCTATTTATACAATCCAATGGTTCATGGCCCATGAGTAGGTCAACATTACATTACAAGAATAGGGTTGACAACCTTGTAACTCTGTCATACATTTCGCGCTCTGCGCCCGCAATTCAGGGAGTATTTACAACAAGATTAAGTCAAAACTTGGGATTTGAGCCCCAAAACATGCCTTGGGGGGATTCCATGCCCAACATGGAGTCACAGATGAAAATATAAAGAAGGCAACATTGGTCAGCGCTCTGCATGATGCGCACTAACCTAGTACATTAAGCATTCCAAAGACAATCTGAATGTGGGGATCATGGATATCCAAGCTACACTAAACAAATAATTTAGAAGGCCAAAGTTAGAGGCACAGTGGATCATTGGGTTCAAGGAAATCACAATTCTACTCGATGAGACCCCGTGGGAATTGGATCAAAGACTAAAGTGCACAATTCTCAAAGAAAACATGACGTTAACAGATGGGCAACACCACGAATGGTTTGTAGCACCGTTAATGCCACATCTACAGAATGCATTGTCGCAATAGAGGCTAAGCACTCAGGACGAGACCTTGGAGGTTGTGATGAGATTGTATGAGACCCCGATACAAGATCCCAGCTTGGGAGTTTAGCAGATTCATGTGCAGTTGAAAAACTTGTGCCTTGAGATGTAGAGTTTGAAACAAGATAGGACAACTCGCCCAGAGATGTGCAATGAGGTATGGTGCATTAAAAGCAAGGGCCAGGGACATGACAAGGACCACTACCTGGTGTTCACAAATTACCTTGTGGGAGGAGGGATAATGCCATTAAGACTAGAGGCACAAGTAGGACTGAGCATGGTGCCTACACTATGGTGCAGAATTTCTCATATAGGAGGAAAGCATGCTACAAATAACTGTCATCTATTACAGAAGTATACGCAAAATTCACAACAGTTGTTCTGTAATTTCTATAGGTCAATGGGACATGATGAGTGCACCTATACAAGTTATGAGTTGATGATGGATCAAACTCCTACCTATAGATTTCAGGTTGAAACACGACCCCTCAATCAAAATGTAGGAATGGCACGCACCAGATTTCAGGGGCGTGGACGAGGCCGAGGTGGATGGGTACCAGGAGGAGGTCGCGGATAGCTGATATGTTATAATTGTGGAGGTCCAGGCCATTATGCCCACGATTGTGTGAATCCAACGCTAGCATCATGCTTGTATTGTGAATTGTTTGATCATGAGATGGAGGATTGTCCCACACTAATAGCGAGGTTGCACGCTAAAGGAGCACTCCAGCCTCCCCTAACTCAGAACCTGCAAATGATGAGGTCTAAGCCACATGAGGAAGACCCTAATGTAAATATCATGCTCTAGAGTGGAATTACGACAAGGGATGACAAAGGCAAGCAGCCTGAAGAAATTACCTGGGTTCACAAGGCTCCAAGAAGGAACCAAAATTTGATTTGGAGTGTGCTACGGAGACCTTCACGGAAGCTAAGAGGAGCTTCACTGATGCCTCCACTTTAGGAAGTAAAGATATACTAGAGCCGAAAATGGACCCATCAATGCTTACTATGTTCTTGGAGACATTCATGAAGTTGCTGCATGACAACAAGGTTATAAAGGGGCTATAGGAACTCATAACTAGATGTGCTGGGACCATGCCAGGAGAACCACGCATAGTTCGAAAGCTCAAGAAGCACACGACATGAATAGGGAGGGAGATGAGATTGACCACACAGATTGGGGAATATGAGATGGACCAGGTGATTCTGGATCTAGGATCAGATGTGAACATCCTGTCAAAGCAGACATGGGAGTGCATGAGTAGTCTGGTGCTACAGTGGTCTCCTATCTAACTTTGAATGATGAACCAGCAAGAGATCCTACCTGTGGGGAGATTATAGGGAATCATAGTAGATATCGAAGGAACAAGTGAGATAGCAGATTTCGAGGTAATAGATATTGTTGATGACAACAATACCTACTCCGCGCTATTGGGAATTGGGAATAGATTGGGCCACTAACATGAATGGAGTGATAAATCTGAAGAAGTGCAAGATGATCTTTGAGAAAAAGTCTCTATGCATAGTGGTACCTTTATACCCTACAGAAGGATTGTGCTACATGGAGCCAATGCTCGACTATGATAGTGAGGACAACTTGACTACATCTACAAGATAACTACATAGGAGCAAGACTAGGTAAATTCAACCACGGATGGCTGAATCCCGTGGGAGCGCGAAAGCTCTTGCACATCAAATTCTGACGAGGAGATAGAACGATGGTAGAACCAGTTACACGAGGTAACCATGCTCAACTGGAACATGATGACAAGATCAATGTGTTGCATAGCAACAAAGGTAAGAGATCTACCTACGTATGACAAGTTTAGCGAGGTGGGTGACTTCCTGAACATATTTGAAAGAGAAGTGTCAGAATAGAAACGCTTCGTCACTCTGAAATGGGTACTGTGAGCTACACCCGCAAGGTGGTGGGGTACGCACCAAAGAAGTTTTGAGGACTAGCACGAATGTAAAAGGATAATGTGCATGTGGTTTTGGAAGCCTCAAATGTGGTTAAAAGACAAGTATGATGGACGGCATGATCCACATGTACACCTTGCAAAATGGATAAAGGTTTATGGGGAAGATCCACAACTTGAGTGAGTGCACCTATTCTGTCATACCCTGGATCCTATACCCATGAATTGGTATATAGAGATGGAGCTTGTTATCTAGAAAACAACTGTCCATTCAGAGCTACTAGTCCCACTAAGATGGGTAGCTATCTTAGAAACAAACAAACTAAAGTTACTTATGTTTTCCTTTATGAGAGATAGACGAGAGAGAAGCAAAGAGTACCAACGTCAGTCTTTCTCTTGGCTCCTTGCTTGTTTCCTCCCTCCTTTGATAGAGCTTTGCCACTCGTTCCTCACTTGTCTCACTTAAAAGAAACACTTGTAGAGTCAAAGTAGCATAATACCATCAAAGCATAGAGACCTATAACCATAAAAAATATAGGATCAGATATATATTAACCATACAAATGCATATGTCAATACAAGATTAAAAAATATACAAGAATATGGAGGAAAACTCAAATAGCTTTATTGATAGAAGTAGTAGAAGAGAGTATTACAACCCATTGGTCTGACCCAACACCATCCTTCCAGCATGAAAGTCCTCTTCACCTCATGAAAAGCTAGATCACCTAACACTATGATGTTTCACAGAGAAACCAACAACACTTCCTTACAAAATACAAAATTGCAGCCCCTGGATCTCTAGGATGAGGTATCCATATATAGATATTTGTAGGTGGGTGAGTTAGCTTCTAGGATTTTGATTAGTGTCATTTCTTTGATAATTCTTGGTTCCACTTGGAGATTTCATGATCTCTTGCTCATCCCTGGGCGAATTTAGAGAGGCAAGTGTCAAATAAGCAGTTTCTAGAAGATTCTCTAGGTTTCCACCTAGCAAACTGCCTCTGCAATTTGTCCGCTCTCGCTCATCGCACCCTATAGAAGGGATTTTTAGTATGCATCACACCCTTTATGTGTAACAGGTGAGATGCATTGCACCCTTAACATGGAGCAGTCTGTATGGTCCAATTTTGACCAATTCTGAGCAATTGTTCAGGGAGAACTTCTAGGAAATGATGTAATCAGCTGACCTTGTTCCTAAAGGGTATGAAACAACACTTTTAGGGGCTTAGAAGCCCTTGGTTTATGGACATATGTGATTTGGGTTACAGTGCCCAAATATGTCTACAATAGTTGCCCCCTAAAGCATGAGGCTGTAAATCTTCTGATGACGGGAAAAATGCCTTGTCATGACGATCCAAGGTTTTTTCAAATTGGAAGGTGACCTATAATAATATACAATACAATAAATTATTTTCATAATATTTTCATGATCTAGCTGAGGCGGGAATTCCCATGCTCAGATTTATAAATTCATTTTCATGTACATAGGACAGACAACTGTCTGTGTGGCAGACTGATGATTTTGGTAGATCCATCATCCCTTGGCTTGGTGATTATCTGTGCATCTATGATGTACTTTTGATGTCTTTATTTTCCTGAATATATCACAGCTCGAATGGATGAAACTAGATCCAGTGTCTTCAAACTCATTCAATCTTGACCCGAAGTACAAGTAGATCCATGTGAAAAGATGTTTTGATGTCGAACATGGAAAGACATCGCCTGATTACCAGCCAATGATGTAAGCTATTAATAGCCATGAGAGGAATCATCGATAATGATGATGACCCTAAAGGTACTACAGTAAAATTCACCTGGTGTGAATACATGAGTCGATTTTGAACACCACGTAAAATCTTTCAGTCGAAGGCCGTTGATGTATACCTATCGCCAGAAGTGAGAAACTTGCCATTGAGGCATGTAAGCTTCAAAGTACTGAAAGGGTTGTTCCTAAGTCGACTTCTTGGATAATGAACTGATGTTGACAAGAAGTGACCCATCGTAGGAGGGTCTTAATGAATCCCACATCTATGACACGGAACGGAGCAAATGATTTTGTGGAGGTGAAAACGATCTGCTGATACAAGGTTCAGGGTGGTGGTTATGAAAGAATGGAGCATGAAGGTATTGCAGTGGATGAGGCATAAGCTGGGTTGGTGAATTCTATGAGTGACTTCTCTTGAACATATTAGCAACACTGAAAATGGATTGGTAGCATTAACCCCAAAAATGGATAGTACAGAGGACCAATGGTGATATGACCGGTGAACGAAATAACCCAACCCAGTCAATCATGGTGATGGAGTGAAAGTGTCATGTTCAAGAGCGACCTGCTACCAATAAAGTTCAAGCTTTCTTCCCAATTTTTCCCCAGTCATTTCTTACCAGTACCTCTTTATTTTGTCAAGCTTGAGGAGGATAACATATGCTTGTTCTATAATTTTCCCTTCGGGAATACCTGTCGCTATGTTTTAGCAAGCCTAGCGACAGTGAAAATCACTCTTGTCTGCATGGAAAAATTTTTCGCTATTGTTTTAACAAGTTTAACGACAAAGATAACTCAGTACTTTTCAATTTTAAGGAGTATGAAAAGAGACAGAAAGGAAACTCTAGTAATCCTTTTTCATAGTATAATACCTCAAGTTCGAAAAAGTATAAAATGATGCGAAAGGGATGACTTTTCTGATCACTTTAACGAGCTGAAAAAGACAAGTGCTTTATCTTTTTGTGTAATTATCCCTCAGGTCCAAAAATATTAAAATCTGGAGGAGGGTTGGCACTTCCAACGACTTTAACGATTTGGAGAGGTCAATTTCTCGGCAATATTTTTATATTTTACGAGTCTAAAAAGAGCTTAAAAGAGACTCGTCTTTGAGGAACGAGTGATATTTTCGGGTAGTAGTTGGTTCCAGGTAAGGTTTGGAACTTTTCAATCATGGTAGTGTAAATAAGGTGGCTAACAGGATCACTCGTCACCACTATTCCTCAAAAGGGTAAACAATCAAGTGGAGGCAGATGATTGGCTAAAAAGTGGAGGTGATGGTAAGAACACAACCAAGGCTCAAAAGTTGATAACGATGCAATCACAAGGGTTATTAATTGGAAGTGGGTTCATTTTTTAATGAGCTTAAACTCTGGGGGAACATATGCTCATAACTAGGTTTATTTTTTAACGAGCTTGAACTTTGCGGAAACATTGCTCGTGCCAGTCATATAATAAGGATATCTCTCATCAGTAGGTTCATTTTTTAGGGAGCTTGACCCATGCACAAATTTGCTCCGGAGCCTTTTTTATGCAAGCTAAGAACAACCCACCTACGAGGTTTAATGGTTGAGAACCTACATGTTAGCCTCCTGCTCATAGCAGGTATTCATCTTTCATGATCGACATTTCTACATATCAAATATGTCATACTTTGCATGCTGGAATGTTCCATATTTTCTACTGAGGCCAAAGAAGTGTCCATGAGAGTCTGCTAGTCTAAGTGCTTCTGCTGTATTCCAATTTTGATGAGTTATTCCATTTTTGAAGAATTTTCAGTTAAAGGGAGGTCCAAACAGCTTAATCTTGGTAGATTCTTAGATAGGTAGAGAAGCAAGGGTGCTCAACAGCTTAATCTGAGCCCTTGGATGAAATAAGTATAGATGTAGATAGGAGGACAGTAAAAAAGAAAAAGTTGAAAAGCTGAGTTTGCTAGTTCAAGTGCACCCAAACCAAAAGAAGAAAAATTGCTAGGTAAAGTAGGCTGGGTAAGTAGTTTTGTGGTTGCAAAAATCAAGCTATGTGATCCATTTCATGTTTTCAAGTGTTATATTTATCCAGATCACAGTTTTGAGGCACTTTTTCATTTTGATCAGATCAAGCAAGGCATCTCTAACTCCCCCTTCTTCTTATTTCCCAAATCACTCACTAACATCCCCTTGAGGACCTTGGGATCTGCCCAAAAATCCCATCTTCACTCCATTCTTGTTAAAAACCAAGTTGACATCTGAGTTGAATTAGTGAAAAGAAGCCACATTTCTTGTGTAAAATTAAACTTTACACAATCCATTCATTTCTCTATGCTTAAGTTTCCATTCTATAAACTTAGCATGCACCCCCTCCTTTTCATTCCAAAGACCTCATATTAACATCTAACCCTATTATCTAGCTCCCTAAATCATTTCCCCTCCCCCTATTTTACAAGAAACTATATAAAAACCCCAAAAAAACACTAAATATTCCTCCCCATGGAAACTATAGCCAAATACTATAAGTCGGGAAACCTTAGGTCCATTTGGGACCCATTGTTAGCCCCTCCGCATTTGCTACCCTTGGGATTTATCTAAATTCTGGTTAAATAAATAACCATATTAAACCCCCCACCCCCACACATAAAACCATACCATTACCCTCCGCTCATACATATTATTATGGATTTCGTTTAAACACTTGGTTGAACGAATAACTATACTCCCACGGCAAAACACATTAATATTCAACCTAAATTCCAAAACCCACTCGAGGCCGCAAATAATTAATGTTTATCGAGCGCGCTTTTCCACTAAACCCCAATCATGTTACCCTCCCGTCCACCGTAGGATCGGCCCTCCCAGATCCGACGACCCTAATGAATATTGGGCACCCCTTCGTAGCGATACAATAGTACCCAATGGTCAACGGTTTCACCGTCGTACACCGGGACAGCTGTCGACCTCCTATTGCATCGGGTCGCCCCTGATTCATACCACTCCCGTACCAAAAGTGGTCTGACGCAAACCGCCCTCCCCGCTTGCCTACGTCACCGCATGACGATGCCGCCACGTCGCCTGCCACTGTGTTGTGCCTGTGCCACGTCACTCACTGATGTCATCACCCTGCCACTGTGTCATGATGATGCCATCATCCACATCACCCCGCTGATGTCATTTGTTGTACTGGGTCCCACCGTTGACGTCACCGCCGAAAAAAAAAGGTGCGAAAGGCAAAATCCCTGCTTAGGAAGCCCGGAATGAAAATCAGGGGCAGTTTTTGATGCGCGATTAGCGCTTAGCGCTAATCATGCATCGCTAAGAAAAAATGGCCAAAATGGAAAGCCTCAGTCCAGCGCATGGTTTGCAGCAGTTATTTTTCCCGAAAGAAACAGAAAGGGGTGAATTGACCAGTTAAAAAGTATCAGAACAGAGTTAAAGGCCATTAAAGCCGAATCATATTACAGTTAATAAGAATCACAGCCACCTAAGAGCACCAGAACCGACTAAGAGGTGCAGATAAGAGATTGACGGCACAGTGATTGCAGATTGGACAACAAAGCTACCAAAGGATGCCATATAGCCTCATTTTTTGAAACAGCTTCCCCTAGCGCAGCATTGGATATATATTTTTTTACATTACTTGCAAGAGAAGTTAGGTTAATTGCATTTATTTCCTCAGATCTTCTATCAGATCTATTTTGTAGATATTTTTCCTATAAAAAGAGCCTTGAACAATGTAATAAGTTGTAGTTGTTGGTTAGTGGATGATTTATTCTTTCTGAACTGCGCTGTAAGATATCAGACTGTGTTAATACAAATGGTTGTTGAAGTTCACTGTGTCTGAATGATCTGAGGGTGGATTGGATGTTCTGGGACTTGCTACAGAATTCCCGTGTCATGCTATGGAACAATAAGTCATACTAAACTATGTTTTATGTTTTCCATTTTGTAAATCTCATCTATGTTTCATGATCTTGGTAACAGAGAAGAAGAATAGCATAGGATTTGTGTGAAGGAACCTTATGTTCAATCTCTGTTATTAATTATGTTTTCTTCAGGACTAGTCATGAATATGAATTCTTAACTGCTCATGTTCGCACTAGTTCTCTCATTTTGGATACTGTTTAGGAATTCTTAATTGCTCCTACACAATCTTCATCCATTTTCCCTCTGCCAGTATAATGAAAGATTCTTGATTGTCTTTCATTCCCTGACTTCATTCCATCATTTCCAAATTTGAAAATTATTTCCAGCCTGCCTATCCTACTCTGTGGTACTACCTTTTCACCAAGAAACCCTTTCAGTAATTATACTTGCAGTGACTCCATTGCCCAATGGAAAAAATAGTTATATACTTGCATCCCAGTTCTGTTTGAGATCACCATCCAACAAACTTAAAACCAAACCTTGTTCATCATAACTAGCCTAAAACACTTCAAAACAAAGATAAATTACAAAGAGAGAGCCCTCTCTAGTTGCAGGTAGGCTAGGACCTACAGCCAAAAGCTTGGTTTGTGGTTACCTCGGCCGTATTCCTTCGGGAGTCGAAGGGAACAACCTGAGTGATAACACTACAAACTAAGAAAGACCGGAATGAAAATCAGGGGCAGTTTTTGATGCGCGATTAGCACTTAGCGCTAATTGCACAACGTTAAGAAAAAATGGCCAAAATGGAAAGCCTTAGTCCAGCGCATGGTTTGCAGCAGTTATTTTTCCCGAAAGAAAGAGAAAGGGGTGAATTGACCAGTTAAAGCGTATTAGAATAGATTTAAAGGCCATTAAGGCCGAATCATATCAGAGTTAATAAGAATCACAGCCACCTAAGAGCAACAGAACCGACTAAGAGGTGCAGATAAGAGATTGACGGTGCAGTGATTGCAGATTGGACAACAAATCTACCAAAGGATGCTACATAGCCTCATTTTTTGAAAAAGCTACCCCCAGTGCAACATTGGATAGATATGTTTTTACATTACTTTCAAGAGAAGTTAGGTTAATTGCATTTATTTCCTCAGATCTCCTATCAGATCTATTTTGTAGATATTTTGCCTATAAAAAGAGCCCTGAAAAATGTAGTAAGTTGTTGTTGTTGGTTGGTGGATGATTTCTTCTTTCTGAACTGCATTGTAAGATATCAGACTGTGTTAATACAAATGGCTGTTGAAGTTCACTGTGTCTGAATGATCTGAGGGTGGATTGGATGTTCTGGGACTTGCTACAGAATTCCCGTGTCATGCTATGGAATAATAAGTCATACTAAACTGTGTTTTATGTTTTCCATTTTGTAAATCTCATCTATGTTTCATGATCTTGGTAACAGAGAAGAAGAATAGCATAGGATTTGTATGAAGGCACCTTATGTTCAATCTCTGTTATTAATTATGTTTTCTTCAGGACTAGTCATGAATATGAATTCTTAACTGCTCATGTTCGCACTAGTTATCTTATTTTGGATACTGTTTAGGAATTCTTAATTTCTCCTGCACAATCTTCATCCATTTTCCCTCTTCCAGTATAATGAAAGATTCTTGATTGCCTTTCATTCCCTGACTTCATTCCATCATTTCCAGATTTGAAATTTGTTTCTAGCCTGCCTATCTTGCTTTGTGGTACTACCTTTTCACCAAGAAACCCTTTCAGTAATTATACTTGCAGTGACTCCATTGCCCAATGGAAAAAACAGTTATATACTTGCATCCTAGTTCTGTTTGAGATCACCATCCAACAAACGTAAAACCAAACCTTGTTCATCATAACTAGCCTAAAACACTTCAAAACAAAGTGAAATTACAAAGAGAGAGCCCTCTCTAGTTGCAGGTAGGCTAGGACCTGCAGCCAAAAGCTTGGTTTATGGTTACCTCGGCCGTATTCCCTTGGGAGTCAAAGGGAACAACCTGAGTGATAACACTACAAACTAAGAAAAGAAGCCTACACACTACAAAAATAAAAGCTCATTTTTCACTTGCATGCAAAAGGTTTGCATGCCCCCAGGTATAAAGTGGAGTAGAGTTTCCAATCACATATCCTTCGATGAGGAAATGATACTTCCAAAGTGATCCCATTTTCCTAAATGGATAGGTGTGTCAAATTGTTCATATATCCTACAAGGAAACCTACCTTATATCTGAGGTTTTTCTACCAAAGCAGAGCAGGGTGTATGCCCCCTAGTTTTAGTCACATTCACCGAATCACTCGTGTTCATTAGGTGGATGGACTGGGGGTTGATGAGACATTACTTGAGCCAAAAGACCAGTTAGGGATGGTATTTGACTATTAGCTGTGTTTGAACCAGGAAATGAAAGATGGTCAACGAGCTGGACCACGCTACCTTCATACGGGAAACACATCACCCTAAAGAGTGAGGAAACAATAGCTCCCATGCTATAAATGTAGTCATGTCCAAGGAGTAGATTGTAATCTAATGGTGCTTGGACTACCATCACGTTTAGATAAATGGTTTTTCTTGTCAAAGTTATAGGTAAATTTGGAAGGATCCCTAACGGTCGACTGGTTCCTTTGTTGAAGCCTGACAGATTTCGAATCTCAGGAAAAAGCAATGGTGAACCAAGCGCTTTCCAAGCAGTTGAGGAAAGGATACTCACAAAGCCCACTTCATCTATGATTGTACTAGCCATGATCATTCTATAAGCTTGTACTATGATTCAGAATGATACATTAGATGGTAGGTGGGGTCTCCCTAGTAGATTCCAATTGAAGGAAATGACTAGATTGCTTGGAGGAGGGACTGAATAGATGGACGAATGAATCTCTGATGAAATTCCTTCCTATGGTAAAGGAGCGAGTAGATTTCCCCTAGGTTCATCGGATTCTATGTTAATAAAAAGAATTTGAATGGTGTCATTCTCATTTGCTTCGGTGACTATATCATCTTAAGGTGAACCTTCTGAAGGAAATATTGGGTCGATTGCCGTCTCGACTTGTTGACTTTGGTCCACTGTGCACTCAGAGGGTTTATCTTCAATGATAGGTGCTTCGGCCGACAAAAAAGGTGTGTCAGTTGGATTCTCAACTAGCGATGGACTTGGCAAAAGTTTATTGTATCTAGGAGGAAGTCGTAGTGGTGAAGCAAGACGATTATCCAAGACTATTTCAGCTTCATCTAGGAATGGACAACAGTGGAGGGCATGATCACCTTCACACAATCTACAAGGAACTTTAGATCCTCCATTCTATCCATTGACTTCATTTTCACTAGTCGACGGTTTACTCTCAACATGATCTTCAGAGGTTGAGGACACCAGCTTGTGCAAGTGGGTAGACTAGTCTCTTAAGATCCATGAGATATAAGGACAAACTTGATGATAGTAGTCTCCTTTGCAAATGACACATGGAGATTTAGGTTTGGATGGTGAAGCGTGTGGATTTTCACCAGATGATGCATTGTTGCCCCCTTTTGCCATTGGCTTCTTCTTTTTCTTCTTCTCCTTCCCTTTCTTCTTCTTCTCAGTTACTTGGTTCTTAGTTTTACTAGCTTCACCAAGCGAAGAGGAAGAAGGAGAGGGAGAAACAAACGAAGTAGAAGGTTGGGGGGTAACTCTAGTATCATTTGGTTGCTGATTTGATTGCTCAGGAATCATAGTGTTTTTAGTGATAGAGGTCGAGAAAAGCCATACTGGCAGGCCAATTGTAAGTCTCGGAAGGGACAATGTAGCCATATGAGGTGCACCAACATCCCCCCAAGAGGAGAAGGGACTAGGATTCCCCACAAGGGGAAATCCTTGATTGGTGGACTCCATTTTCTCAACCTAAGACCAATGAGGGAATAGTGATGGTATTCTGATTAAAATAAATTTTATGACGCTTTGACACAACTTGCTTTTTCAATTTTAAAGAGTCGAGAAAAAGCTAAAGATGACTCTAGTCGCCTTCAATTTTTAATGAGCTTGAAGTGACAAATGCTCAAATGGAACTTTTCTTCTAAGGAGTCTGAAAAGGAATGAAAGTAACTACTCTGGGAGTCTAGACAGAGGGATTACCAAAAAAATCACAAAATTGCAGAATACTTTTTATGTACGATAGTCAATCTTCCCAAATGCTATGCTCACTGCATTGTGATTGATAAGGCAACATACATGGCTTCCTAAGGATAAAGGATATAGCCTATTGTGGTCTCCCAATATATACTCGACAGTACATGGGAGCACAATTTCGTACTGGCATTTTTTGTATCAAAGAGGAGGAATCACCCAACCTACGATGAAAATGATACTTACCAGGCTTTACGACACCGAAATACATCTCTAGCCTAGACTTCTAGATGTTGTGTGTTAGGTTCCAAAGCATTTTTATGTTCATTGATGTTTATTTTACAGTTGATCTTTCTTAAGAAGTTTTCCTTTAAGGTTCACCATGTGATGTAGATATACAATTCCTAAATATGCAATCTAAGATGATAAACATTCGTTTACTTTCTTTTTGTAATTAAAATCCTAGCTACTAAGGAAAGAGAAGTAAAATCCTTTCGACGTAGAGCATAGAACACACACTAAGATACACTGTCCTAAATCAATTTACACATGTAGTCTAAATGCAAATACACATGCATGTATTTGTTTTTCAATTTCCTTAATGTTATAATTACATAAAGAAAACTAAGTACAGATCTGAACTATCTTTCCTCAAAGCGACACTTTAGCGATTTCTTTTCAAAACGAAAGGAAGATTTAGAAAACACTTTCAATTTCAACTTGAAAACTACTTTTGAAACTTCAAATAATTGATGATCCAAATCAAATACAATAGAAGAAGTGTAATCGACTATTTAAAAGAGGAAGACTTTACGACACTCTTTTCTTTGACTGAAAACAACACTTGCGACACTTTCAAATCAAAAGACAACAGTTCGATTAAGCTACTATTTGAAAAGGAGAAGTGTAAATGACAACAAATACATAAAAAAATTCACAATTCTTTATCAATGGAGGTTGAATAATGCAAAGGAAGAGAGTTTCAATAGTGATATACTGATCACAGACAGCAAAACTACTGAATAAAGCTAAAGACAATGAAGAGAAAACAAAAATCTGGAAGCAGAAACAGTTTCACCTAATCATCACACTTGTAATATAAGGAAACAATGATGCATCTCACCTGCTGCACATGGGAGGTTCAATACATCTAGACTGCTAATGAGGGACAGTGAAATGGTCCAGGAATGAGACTGAGCTTGGTTTTTGCTCACAGTTTGCAGCTTAGTTTAGGGATTTAGGCTGAGTTAATGATAGGCAATAAACACAAAGCATAGGGGCTTATCTAATGAGGTTATTTGAGATACCACCAGGGAAATTATGATGTTTGCAAGTTAGATGTTTATTTCATAAACTAACCCAGAGATTGACTAAAGTAGTGTTGATCTACTTTACAGTTGCATAGAAAAAATAGTTCGAATTAACTTCATGCTCTGTCTGTAGTTTATAAAGCAAACAACAATGACTAAAAATCAAAATATTTGCTCCCCAGTAGAGTCCCCATTTTGTTATTGGGAAAACTAGTGTCCATTCAGAGCTGCTAGTCCCACTAAGATGGGTAGCTATCTTAGAAACAAACAAACTAAAGTTACTTGTGTTTTCCTTTATGAGAGATAGATGAGAGAGAAGCAATGAGTACCAACCTCAGTCTTTCGCTTAGCTCCTTGCTTGCTTCCTCCCTCCTTTGATAGAGCTTTGCCACTCCTTCCTCACTTGTCTTGCTTCAAAGAAACACCTGTAGAGTCAAAGCATAATAATACCATCAAAGCATAGAGATCTATAACCATAAACAATATAGGATTAGATATATATTAACCATACAAATGCATATGTTAATACAAGATTAAAAAATATACAAGAATATGGAGGAAAACTCAAATAGCTTTATTGATAGAAGTAGTAGAAGAGAGGATTACAACCCATTGGTCTGACCCAGTGCCATCCTCCCAGCATGAAAGCCCTCTTCACCTCATGAAAAGCTAGATCACCCAATACTATGATGTTTCACAGAGAAACCAACAACACTTCCTTACAAAATACAAAATTCCAGCCCCTGGATCTCTAGGATGAGGGATCCATATATAGATATTTGTAGGTGGGTGAGTCAGTTTCTGGGATTTTGATTAGTGTCATTTCTCTAATAATTCTTGGTTCCACTTGGAGTTTTCATGATCTCTTACTCATCCCTTGACGAATTCAGAGAAGCAAGTGTCAAATAAGCAGTTTCTAGAATATTCTCTGGGTTTCCACCTAGCAAACTTCCTCTACCATTTGTCTGCTCTTACTCATTGCACCCTACAAAAGGGATTTTCAGTATGCATTGCGCCCTCTATGTGTAACAGGTGAGATGCATCACACCTTTAGCATGGAGAAGTTTATATGGTCCAATTTTGACCAGTTTTGAGCAGTTGTTCAGGGAGAACTTCTAGGAAATGATGTAATCAGCTGACCTTGTTCCTTTAGGGTATGAAAAAACACTTTTAGGGGCTTAGAATCCCTTGGTTTATGGACATATGTGATTTGGGTTGTAGTGCCCAAATATATCTATAACAGAGCTCCACCATGGCATGAACGAATGGGATATCTTGCGTGAGGGATTCCTGTTAACCTTCATGTTTGAGGATCATTGATGGGATATTGTTGATGATGCACTACAAGCAGTAAACAAATCTATATTTAAAACACCCCAAGAGCCAATCGAAGTGCTTTAGCCTGAATGGACGACCCAGCTGAGCTGCATGTTGGAGTGTTACAGCATAAATACTGAAGAAGACAACGAAGACCCGTGAAAAGTTAAAATTCCAGAAACTGAAGGCTATCGCAAGGTTCAAGGGCCAATTATTGAAGACCCTGACATAACTGTGCTAGTAAAGATAAAGTAGGTAAACATTGGTATGGAGGCCGAACCG
Source organism: Pinus taeda (assembly GCA_000404065.3). Taxonomy (NCBI): domain Eukaryota; kingdom Viridiplantae; phylum Streptophyta; class Pinopsida; order Pinales; family Pinaceae; genus Pinus; species Pinus taeda. Next base: position 26,068 of record APFE030935693.1, read on the forward strand.
AAGTATGCAACACTTGGTGACTACTGGGATGACGCCACGGTGGATGAGGTTGCTGAGTTACTCCGTGAGTACCAAGACTTATTCTTGACCAATATCACGGACTTAAAGGGGATCATTGGCGATTTAGAGTTGATGAAGATCACCCTAAAACCTGGTGTGAAGCTAGTTAAGTGGAGGCCTTACCGCTTCAATCCGAAGTATAAGGAAAAGGTCCGCGTAGAACTAGACAAAATGCTTGCAACTGAAATCATTGATCCAGTGGAAGAATCTGACTCGGTAAATGCTATTGTAGTGCAAGAGAAGAGGTAGAAGGGTGACATAAGAATATGCATGGACCTAAGGATATTTAATGATGCCTGTGTGCATGACCCATTCCTGACTCCATTCATAGATGAAGTATTAGAAAATGTTGGCGGCCAAGAAGTAGATTCTTTACTGATGGGTTCTCAAGGTACCACCAGATCAAAATTGTGCTAGAAGACAGGAGCAAGACCACCTTCGTGACTATGTGGGACTGATTTTAATACATTGTTATGCCATTTGGGTTAAAGAGAGCTGACCATCTTTTTGTGCATAGTTGTTGCAACATTTAAAGAATATATCCATAAATTCCTCGAGGTCTATCTAGATGATTGTACCATATTTGGATTGGTTAAGCACCAAGTAGTGAGTTTATTCTTGATGTTGGATACTTATCGGTGACACCAAATCACGCTGAACCTAAAAATGTGTACGTTCCTCATTCCCTTTGAGAACATGTTAGGACATGTGTTATGAAAATAGGCACTAATGGTAGACCCCGTGAAGATTGCAGTAATTATGAAGTTAGAAGCACTGGAAAGTGTTAAATCATATTGGGTACTACAGGAAGTTCATCAAAAGCTATTCCTAGATCACTGCGCCAATGGAGAAGTTGTTGAAAAAGGATATCACGTTCTGCTAGAATGATGATTGCATGAAGAGCCTGGATGTATTAAAGGAGAAATTGGCCTCCGCCACAATCTTGGTCTTCCCAAAATAGGATGTGGAGTTTCATGTCTATGTTGACACGTCATGTATAGCACTAGGAGTGATGCTAACACGAGAGTGTGGAGAGTGCTTGGATCACCCTATCACGTTCATGAGTCATAGGTTGTCTAAAGAAGAAAATAACTATTCCACAACCGAATGTGAGGAGTTGGCTATGGTGTATGCACTCCAAAAATACCGACACTATTTTCTAGGGGGCATTTCAAGATGTATACAGACCATTTTGTGCTAAAATACTTGGTCAACAAGCCTATTTTGGGGGGGCACATATGCAGGTGGCTCTTATTGTTCCAAGAATATGACTTTGAAGTCGTGGTGAAGCCTAGACGCTTGAATGTGGAACCATATCACTTGTCACGTATTAAGATGGGAGAGGAACCTACTAGTTTGGAGGAAGGATTACCTGACACATAGCTATTTACTATGCATGTAACTGATAGACACTTTGAAGATATAATCCAATTTCTAATAGTGGGAATCGTGCCAAAGGAATACTTCATCCAGCAGAAGAAGAAACTGGTGGTGTGCATGGCTAATTTTTCTATCATGACGGGGCACCTATACAAAATGCACAATGATGAGAAATTGTGAAGGTACATACTTGAATTTGAATGAAGTCAGATCCTCATGGAAGCGCATGGGGGCATTTTAGGAGGACACTATATAGGACGACTGACCGCGCAAAAGATTCTCCATGCAGGGTTGTGGTGGCCAACCGTTCATCAAGATTCAAAAGCACACTTTAAGGGCTGTGATATATGTAAAAGGATAGGTAAAGCACCACAGAGGAACGAGATGCCTTTGAATCCACAAATGATGTTGTAGCCCTTCAAAAAATGGGTAGTCAACTTTGTGGGAGCTATCAAACCTTAGGGAAAAATGGGTGCGCGATACGTTATCACCATGACAAAGTACTTGACCTGTTGGGTGGAAGCGCAACTAGTCAAAGAATACATAGCCACAATGACTGTGAAGTTTTTGTTTGAACACATGTTGACTTGATTTGGTTGTTTGAAAATCTTAATGAGTGATCGAGGTACACATTTCCTGAATGAAACCATCAGCGTGCTAACAGAAGAGTTCCAGGTGTATCATCAGAAAAGCACACTGTATCACCCACAAGCGAATGGGATAGTAGAAGCATTCAAAAAAATACTAGAGACTGCACTAACCAAAGTATGCAACGCACAACAGAGCGATTGGGAACTATGCATACCCATTGTACTATGGGCTTATAGGACAACATTCAAGAAACTGACGGGACATACACCTTTCCGGTTGGTTTATGGTGTGGAAGTATTCATACCAATTGAGTATATTGTACGTAGTCTACGCATAGAAGCGGTCATAGGTATGATTGACAACGAAGCTCTGGAAGAAAGGCTTGCATAGTTGGAAGAACCTGAGGATGAGTGGTTCCTAGCTGGCATTCATCAGCAAGTGAAAAAGTAGCATGAGAAGGCCTGACACGATCTCCATATTAAGTTGCACACCTTCAAGATAAATGATTTAGTGTTTTTGTATGACAGTAAGTTTGATAAATTCCTGGGAAAGTTCATAATGCATTGGATGGGACCATAGGTTGTTAAGGAGGTCACTGACAGAGGCACGATACATCTAGTCAAACTAAATGTAGAGCCTTTCCTAGGAAAAGTGAATGGCATCCGATTAAATCCCTACCCAGGTGGTCTGGCTATCTGACTAGCTGGCAGAACCATAGTCTTCACACTCCAAGGATTTGGAAGAAGGCATGGGACTATAAACAAATGCAAGGGATATAGGCACAAATGCAGAGAAGTACTTCCAACACCATTTTCTCATAACAACGCATGCAGTAGATCCAATGGTAGCAGCTCAGTGCAATGCCGACCTTGTAGCAGTTCCAGCAGAGTTGTAAGGACTTCATGCGAAGATCTTCGTGCTGATAGAGTGACTCGAGGGCCAGTCATGATGTTTGTGTTGGAGGCATGTTTTGCATGGAATCCCCCCAAGGCATTTTTTTGGGCTTAAATCACAAGTTTTGACCAAATCGTTTTGTAAAAGCTCCGCGAATTGTGGGCACGGAGCACGAAATTATGATAGAGTAACATGGTTGTCTGCCCTTGTTTTGTAATGTAATGTCGACTTAATAGACCTACCCATGGTTCACATACCATGGGATTGTATAAATAGAGTGAGGCTCTAAGTGTAGAGAGGAGCATGAGAGCATCACAAGTCTGGGTGATTGAGTAAAAGTGTAAAGTGTGTCTTTGGGTCGTAGAGTAGGGGATGGCTCTGCAGCTAAGTACGTAGAGTCCTAGTAGTTTGTAGTTGAGTGCGTGGACCCCTGCAGCTGAGTCCGCATGGCAGGTCAAGTCTGTAACCATTAGAAGAATCAATAAAGAGAAGTTTACCATATTTTTTTGCATATTTTCCTGTTTTAATATATGATTGGGTATAATTTGCAAGTATATTGTTTATTTGCTTCACGAACTTATATGAATGTTTTGTATAAATAATTATAATGTAAGATATCCAAGTACACGAAGGTAATTAACTAGTATAGGAAGATAAGTAAGACCGCAGGTAATAGTGCAGAGCGCAACTCTTGCCACGTGGAAGCTCCACAACCCCTAGTAAGGGTTACGTGAAGGCGGTGTATCAGGGTGTGAGGAACAGGGAAGTGCGTGAAGTGACCTGTGTGCAGGGACAAATAGTTGGACCAGTTGAACCTCTCAGACTTCTCAAGGGTGTGGAAACTTGGTTCTAGCATCCTCCCATACTACTTCGTGTGAGATCTCAGTCTGCACTCCGTGGACTATTACCGAAAGGGCAAGTAGTACAGGGATATTTTTGGCTAATTAACTCTGAATCTAGGTCAGGTCCCAACAAGAAAATAGATACACCAAAAATAATATTCCAGGAGATTACCTACACATATGTTAAGTCCTTGGCTCCGAGGCAGTATATTATAGTTCACAGTTACTTGGTAATTCTTTTTCCTAGATTACCCTATTTTTGTTTATTTCTTTTTATAATAAAATCAAACAGAAATCATGGAAGAAAATCAACCTTTACCCTATCGTTCGCATAGGACAGTGAGTAAAATGCCTTTGCTGCCTGAAGCTACACCTAGTCAGCGAAAGTGGTCTTGTTTAACTGAATCTAGTACATCAAAAACTTCTGGTTCTTCATCTGATTTACCAGAGCCACCTATACCAGTACGTACTGCGATTCCAATTACTCCTACTATTACTGGTTTATCTACTACTTAAGTGGAATCTTTACAATTATTTGAGGACACTGAAAGCTAACTTAGTGAAATGGTAATTGAAGTTGTCCAAAAAGATGTTGATCCTCAACCAGACATTATTCAAGAAATTCATCCTGAACCCATTGTTCTTTTACCAAAACACTTGGATCTTGAAGTTGAACAACCAGAATTTGTTCCCATATCGGAAGTTAATCAACCAGTTTATCCTCAAACATCTGTAAATATTGAGACTTCTCCTTTACCACTGAGTCAAACACTAGAAACTTATTACATACTTGATGGTGAAATCCTTCCACCCGATTTGATAGCTATTGAAGAGGAATTTGAAGAAGAAACTTCACCTAGAACTCCAAATCGATTTGGACCAGGGCTTTATATTTATCCTTATTTTCCTTGGTTAAATTATATTGCTCCTCTTGATTTTGTTTACTTTCAAACTCTCATAAATTCATTAGGACATTTATTGGGTCATTTGACTATGGCTGAAACAAAATCCCAGACTGTATAATCTATTACAGCTGCAACAACATCTACTGTCGCTACTTCTTCGATGTTCACCACAACACTTGAGTCACATCTATATGGTCATCCATCCTACCCACTGGCTTACCAATAATTATCTGGAAATCACTCTGGTGTTTCTTCTAGTGCATGGTGTTCACCCATGTCATCCATAGGAAGTTTCTATAGGATTAAATGCATAGTGTATGGATAATAAAGGAACCCTCAAGGGTCTTCCTAGGACCCTTGGCAAACTGGAAGATTATCTGTAGCTGTTAAAAAGCTACACACGTCACGCATGTCCATATTCAATAACTAACTATTAAAGCAAAACAAATTCATTACCTCGAGTCTCCGTGTAGATTTGCTGGAGAGCACAAAGCAGCTAGGAAAAAGTCGCCTGAGCTGGCTCCAGATTAAGTCTTGCACATAGAAAAGACAAGCTTAATCACAACATATAACCTTGACAATTAATGCATGAATATACAAAAGACATCTAGTTTCACATAACTAATATACTCATGCTAAACGACATTTAATAAACATATAAATTAATTATAGTACCAACACCACAGAGTAGATAGTACAACTATAGTTCTATATTAATGTCGAAAGAGTGATTACAACGATCGGTTGCATCAGCCTTCCCTTACCCCTCTAGCTCCTCTCTCTCTCCCTTCTTACCAAACTCTTATGCTTAGGTCTGAAACTTTGCTTGACAATCAAGTAAGATATCCTTTCAAATGATCTGACCCATTTCACAATAGACCTAGCTCTGCTTATGTAGAACTCAAGGTTAGGGTTTCCAAGTTTATCCATGAGTTTCCTTAGGTAAAAGCAATGATGTTTCCATTCCTTTTAGTTGTTTCCCATTTGCCTACTTCATTAGGATTAGAAATCCCCCAAATAGGTCGAATTGTGATGTTTCCTTGCTTTTCTGAGTTGATTTAGGAGAGAATGTAGGGATATTTCTTAGTCAATTCACTCCTTTGACCCTTAGATCCTCATTAGGGTTCACTAATGTTTTCCTTGAGGTAACAAGTAAAATTACTGGGGTCACTAACTCTCCCTTAGGCTTGCAGAAAATCTTTATAAATCAGGTTGTCAGCATATAGGTAGCATTAGCTTGGAAACAAGGCTTGTGAACTTGGTCATTGCTTAAGTCATCATGTATTTTGTCTTTGAGCTAATGAGGAGGCCATTTTAATGTATAACAGATGCCCCCTAAAGTGTGAGATCAAGGCCGTGACGATGGCCAAAATAATTTACTTAGTTGTTAGGTTTCTTCTTTGAAAAAGAGAGAGAGAGGATCGGAGCTTCAGGCAGTATGGGAAACCTGATACAACATATGTATGTAAAACAATTAAAATCATGTCTTGTGTCAGGAATTCCCATGATTAGTAGCTATGTCAGAGTGATTTTGTCATAAAAGAGATATGACGATGCTGGCTGCCAATAATCACAATGTGGAACTGGTGTCATAATAGGATCATTCTGATGAGCTATCTCCAAAAGAAATATACACAACTTGGGAGAGGAAACAAGGCTTAGTGATGCAAGCCTCTACCCAAGGTCTTGATTTCTGCTTCACCGAACAACATAGATTGATGCATGTGAATATATGCATTGATGTCGAGCATGCATGAAATCATTTGATTACCAGTCAATAATGGAGACTATTAACGGATGCGAGGAAGGCCACCAATAATGGTGATGGTCTCCAAGATGCACTGTACAGTATAGCAAGTGCGAAAAATGTTTTTGTCATCGAACACCCATAGAATCATTTAACCAAGAGCCAATAAGGAGAACCCCTGAGCAAACATAAGGTGACTTGCCACTAATGTATGCAAGTACCAAGGAACTAAATGTGTTTTTGGGTTGTCTTCCTAGATAGAGTGTTGAAGTTGATAGGAAGAGACCTATCGAAAGGTAGGCAACAATGTTTCCTACATCAATCAACACGAAACGGGAAAAGAATGATTTGCTTTTTGATGAATCTTTGAACATTGGGTCAAGACGACATAGGGCATGATGAAAGGATATGCTTGATGGGTTGATGGAGGAAACAAAAGGTTAGCCCTTGAACAATAGAAGGCATGACAATGGGGTATTTAGGCTAAACTCATAGGATGGTAAGATTCATATTTAGAGGTCATCACAAGGAAGGTTTATCTGAGGGAGTGCCATGTTCAGGGGAAAAATTGCTGCCAAACCACAATTTCAAATACTGAACACAGTTGTATTGTCCACTCTCCCTGTCTGATTAGTTTAGTGAGTCCAGACGGGTAAACTCATCGATCTTTTCATATTTTAAGAGTTTGAAAAGGACCGCAAAAACAGTGACTCTATGCCCTATTTGATTAGTTTAATGAGTCCAGATAGAAAAGCTCATTGAGCTTTTCATGTTTTAAGAGTTTGAAAATGATTATAAAAAGAGTGACTCTATACCTCATTTTTGTAATTTAATGAGTCCATACGTGATAGCTCACTGGTCTTTTCATATTTAGAGAGTCTGAAAAGGTTGTAAAGAATGAATCCAGGGTGATCCCTTTGTCATAGTTTTTAACTGGGTTTGACAAAAGTTTAATAGTATACCCGGATTGATTACTTTTCCGTGAGTTAGTCTACTGAGTCTAGATAAAGAGAAACCTATGCTCAATACATGTTGACCTCATTTTGTTACGAGTACGAGGAGACGGACTAAACTCAACATTCATCATCAATATTTAATGAGTCACACGATGACAAACTCAATACCTTCTATTGTACCTCTGAGATAGTAGTTGGTTAGGCTACCAATGCTAGAGCATCTAAAATAATTATTTTTTGGGGGTTTTTGGTTTTAATTTTGGAAGACTAGTGAAAGAAGAGAGATGTATAATTAATGTAATTAATCCTTTGGGATATATTAATATCTCAGCAGAGGGCTTCTATAAGACTTTACACAGTGATATAGGTGAAAATAGTGGTGAGTAGAAGACAACAAAAAATATGATTATCATATTTTCCATACTATAAAATAGAACAATCATAACTGGGAAAACCTTCTGAACTATGTTCAAAAGATTCAAGGCAGTATACTTAAGCTTACACAAGATGTTGAGGATTAATGATTAGAGGGGATTAGCTACATAAACAGTTGCATTAATCCAATCTCTTGATAGATGATCACTTTAGGAGCTTATAGGAATCAATTGATACTCTAATTGTTCCTACCTAGATATCTCAACAATTCGTAAGAATATGAAGAAATAACACAATGATTAATCACTGGAAAAAATTATAGGATAACACAAAATTGTGTAAAACCAAATTCAGAATCCTTTGTTTTCTATTCAGGCCCAAGAAAGACTGAGTACATCAAGTGTCTGCAAAAGCTTCCTTCAAAGGTGACTTCCAGGTTCAAAGTAGTATAAATAGTCACAACATTACAATTAATTCTCTATGAATCTTCAACTCTGAACCTATAACATCTCAAAAAGAGAGTTATTTATACAATAATAAAACTACAAATATCTAAAAACTGTTTAAGACTTATTCAAGGGAAGGAAAAGATCTTCATGGCAAGAAGATAGGGGTAGCTATTGAACTACTTCTTGTTGTCCCCTTTTATTCAGGTTGTGTTGGCTTCATTTGTTGATATTTCCCCTTTAGCTGATTTGTTGTTTGTATCTTCACACTAGTAGATTTCTTCAGTTAAATCCTTTCATTCGATACTCTTTAAAATCTATAAAATATGCTTTAACCTCGCTGAGTGATTTTGACTGTGCACTCCAGTTTTTACTATCTTTTTCATAGTAAATCACATATTGTGTATTCCAACTATTATCCGGGCTTGTTTTTATAAACCTAGAACAACATTTTCTAACCTACAAAACACAAAACTTGTTAAGAAAAACATGGTGGATGAGCGTATTTAATGGCTTTGCCAATATTGAAAGACTATCGGAGGAGTCTGGGCCATATCGGAGGCTAAGTGATGGCTTAAATGACCGCAGAAGCATAGTGGAGGCTACACTATGTCAACAGTCAAAACCGAGCAATAATGACTAAAAAACAGTCTTCTTTTGAGTTATCGGGCAAAGCATTTTAGGTGGGAAATGCCCATATAGGGAGTGTACCCGAAATCACCAAGGGCTATTAGATTTTAATGGTCATGATCGGATGGTGAAGGGGTGAAAGAGGAATATGGAGGGATTAAATATGGTGGGAACAACTTGATTATGGATTAAAAAAGAGATTAGCATTAAAAATGATTCTTTCAGATCATTTCCACATTCAAATCATAAAAACGATTTAACACTACAAATGTTTACAAAACACATATGGGCGGATTTGAAAATGTATTAAATGTGGTGGATAATAATATCGGGTCTGGGTATTATTTGCATATCGTAACCGGAGTTGGTAGGGAGTTAGGCCCATCACAAAGACATATGATAATGGGCAGATGTAATGTGGTATTAAACTACAATATATATATGATCGGGTCTGGGCTCTCGTCGCGACCGAAGATTAGATATCACAATGGAAAGGGGTGTATGTATCGAACAGGACTACAAAGGAGGCACAGATACGATATTGCTATGGAATATGATATATATTGTTTCAAGTCCCGGTCCAACGTAATCACATATTGCAATGGCGAAATGTGCATTCATGTGAAGGATTTGCAGTGCGACGATATGCGATGCGATATTAAAATACATAGTTTTATTATAAAACTAATGTATATGCATGTTTTAAAGGGTTCTTTAATCCTCCGATGCGATATTCGTGGAATACATAGTTTTATTAATAAAGCTATGGTATTTGGAAATTTTAAAGGCCCATGGCTCCACATATTTGTGATGTGATATGCATAGTTTCTAATGAAGCTAAATGGTTTTCGGATATTATATTAAAGGAACTATATAATACGAGAAAACAGGAATTCTAAGGTTTTAATACATATCTTAATGTTAATATGAAAATATGATTGGAAAGGGAAAATGACTAAGTATAATAATTGTTACTAAATCATTTGAATTTTCATATAACATCAATACTTAGGAAACAAATATTTTTATGGGTTTTTACTTTTCTGAGTTAAAAAGGATTTTTACCATAGGAAAAGGGATTTTTAGTGGAAAATGGATGCTTATGGATATATGAGGGGGAAATTAGTAAATATATGAATAAATGGAGATGAATGGGAAGTTAATTAATCGATTTGTAGACCTTCATTTGCCTTGTATAATTTCCTTATGAGCATAGAAACATGATTAAATATTCTATTTAATCATAACCAAAAAATGCTACAATATTGGCTCCATCTATGGACTACTTTTTCCTTAGAATGCAAACAACTAGTAGACTAGTTGCCTTTAGTATTGGGCATGGAGTCATATCATAAAACCACCAACCACTTGTTTGTCATCTTATGTAAAAATATAACCAATCCTCATGGATCAATGTTGTCATTTCAATACTCTGCTACTGCATACTGCAACCTACAATTGTAAAATGCAACCATATGCCTGCACTAATTCAGATACTCTTTCACATTGATAATTCAAACTTGAAAATTACTGAAGTGAAAAAACTAACAATGTAAGTGGAAATAAGCACAAGAGTGCCTAATTCATGGTCTATGGAGTTAATTAGTTAATCGCTTGGAAGTCATTTCACTCAACCAAACTAAACTTGATACTCCAATATGGAAATATAACTGAAACAATAGTAGATCTATTGCACCATGAAACTGAAAGTAGCTATTCACTCCCACACCTCCATCTAACTGAACTGAAAAAATTTACATTTTTAGGTGTGTTAGAGCCTAAATCTACCTCAGGCTGAGAAAGGCAGGTCTATAGTAAGATCAAACCACGCTTAACTTGGTAGCTAGCCCTACTAGGTCAGGTGAGGGCTCTCTCCTTGTCAATCTCAATGAATTTATCAAGGAAGGCTTGAGATGATGAACATAAAAACTAATTTTAGGCTAGGTATGCTTGCTCGAAGGAATTTTTTTGAATTTAATAGTTGGTTGCTAGATCAAATGGGGAAGGCAGCTTTGGGTTCGGGAAATGAGCAGAGAGTTGCAGAAGTTTCTATGGGGCGAGGTAGGCAAGAATTTTAGCACTTTGAAATGAATGTAATGGTGAGTCTAAATACTGGTGAGGAGTTGGAGAGGGAATGCAAGTGTCATGAGTCCTCTTTAAACAGTAGAAAACATGTAGAACTAAATAAACCCCAAGGTAGAGCACTGAAACACCAATGAATTCCACCTTTCAAACTTGATTCATTTAGCTATGCAGAAAGAGAGAGATGAGGGCACACATAAACATAAGATCAACTAAATTAGAAAGAAGAAAACAATTCTAATTCACATTACCCCAAGAATCCCACAAAATGCTGCAAAACCCTGGTTTATTTCCTTGCCAAACTGCAGAAGTGATGTACAAAGTAGCTTAATGCATCCACAAGAGTCCAACCTTGACAAATGACTAAGAAAGTACAAGATATAGGCATCAAACCACCCATGCTAGCCATCAGGGGTCAAATCCATGAGTCTAGGAGTTGTTTCAACAACATCTAAACTAGGAACTGAAAAATAGGTAGTGTAACAGGTTGCCTCTAAAACTATGGAAACTAATTCATTCAGTTCAAAACCACCTAAAACTGATGTATCTACCTCCTTAAGTCAATTTTCATCGTTTTTACATCAAATTACATCAATTTACATCATGAATTTTTACCATCAGAGATAAAATGTCAAACTGGTAGAAAACTAGGCGAAAATTTGAGTTTTTGAGCAAAATTGACAAAATTTTGCCTGATGCGCAGCATCATCTCCCTGATGCTAGCACCTTTTCCAAGCTAATTTTGAAGACCTTCCCCTTCACCAAATTTACTCGAAGATGGCTTGTTGGAAAGGTATATCTATCTACTTTCTAGGACGAGTGGAATTTTTGAATTTGGTGTCCATTTTCCCCTTAACAAATCAGTTCTCCCAAGACTGCTTCCTGTGGGTCCAAAAAGTGGCAGAGAGGGCATTTTTGAGGTGTTTGTTTCCCTTTAGGTGACCCAAATCTCCTCTAAAATTCATGAAATTTTCTGGGTTTTCATATTTTTTCATGCGGAATCCAAAAATGTAAGCCATTCCTCAAGATTTCCTACCAGCTCAATGCGCACCGCCAGTGGCACTGTGCATCAAAGGTAAATTTCTGTGTTTTGCAATTGAAATTCAGGAAATGACAAAAATTGCTCCAAAATTTTTCAAAATTGAAAAGAGGAAAGCTTATCAATTTCTTTTCTTAGCCAAGGAATATTCAACTAAGATTCTAATTTTATCTTGCTCCTTTTTGTCCTTTAAGGCTCTCCCTAGCTTGGCTTTTAGGCTTCTTATTCTTGTCTTACAAATTTTTTTCCGGGCCAAATAGTGATAGGTCATGTGGCATAACATGTTCTTCTCCTTATTAGACTTCTCAAGAAGCTTCTCGAGGTGGACATTCACTCTTTCCAAAAATGATTATCGGTTAGCCTCTATTTCTTGCTCTAGTGAAGTCAGCTTGATTTTCCTTCTTTTTGCCATTTGCCGGTTTTCCCTGATGATTAGAAACTCCATCATTGTTTGTTTGTCATCCAATTTCTTGTTCTGTTGATAAAGGTAATTAATGATCCATTTAGCCCTCTCAAGGTGAAGTGATAAAGCTTGGATCTCAACTTCGTTTTCCTCGATGTTCTCATCCTTGAGTCTTGAGCTTTGGAAGCCCAAATCAGTGTCCTCTTCCTCAATCAAAATAAAATCCCTATTTTTTCCTTTAGAAGGCCCTTCATCATGTAATGATTTCTTTCCTCTATCTTGTACCTATTCTACTAAAGAGGAAGGAAAATCCCATTTCACCTCAGGTGAAGATAGCATTTGCTTGTTGTCCAGTGAAGAGAACGAGACCCCTTCCACCCTTGGTGGAGATAATACTCATTTGGAAGCTGCAAAAAGTATTCTTGTCCCCTTTTCATAATTTATAAACACTGGAATGTGAGCCTCTTAAGTTCTGCTTTCATGCTCTCTTTGTTGCCCGGAAGGTCCACCTTCCTCTTGAGGTTCTATAAACATTTGAGGCCCCTTGAAAATATCATGGGCAATGAAGGTTTCCCATGCAACTCCCAACTGAGTGAGCCAATGCACAACAACAATCTTGAAGACAACAAAATGATAGATGCTATTAAGTTGTTGTGGGTATGGTTTTCTCTTTTTAGGCACTATCATCCTCTCTATGTTTTTGCAACTAAAGTATGGTATACTCATCATTCTAACCCTAGTAAAATGCATAAGCAATCTGATATGATAGGCATAGATTCTGGAGAACCTTCCCTCACATGTGAAGTATTTAATGATGAGTTTCATTAATGGCACATACCAGTCCTCCAAAAACATAAAAGGAAACACCCTACCCAATTGACTATGATATTTGGCTTTAATGTAGGGTTTATAGTTCTATTTCCTGATGTTTTGTCTATTGTTCCATCTTTCCCCTACATCTTGCATCCTAGTTGCTTCTACAATAATAGCTGGTGAAAGAGTGAAATTGATGCCAACAAGCTGTACCCGATTGTCCTCCATGTTGATGACAAATTTCCTAGCCAATTCATGATGATACTTAACCCTCTCAACTAGCTCAGAAAACTCAAAGTAAGATTGGTATCTGAAACAAGTGGTGGAAAGAGGGCATGCAAGAAGTTTAGCAATGCTAATAGGCTCCTCTCTGATTATCTTCCCACCCTTGTGAGGTCTCCTAGGTTGTACATTCCTATCTCCTAAACTGTCACTTTTTGCTTCTTCCTCATAGCTTGAGTCACTGTTTCTTGCCATAGTGCTTGTATTAGGAAAATGATGACATGAAGGTATGATGAAAAATGATGATGAAAGAGGACAATGGTGATGAGTATGAAGAGATTTTACTCTTGGGAAATGAATTTGGGGAGTGAAGGGAATGGTTTTGGGAAATTAGGGTTTAGTGAGGGATTTAGGGTTTGATGAGGGAAATAGTTTCTTTAGGGGAGTGGGATATGGGAAAACGGGATAAATGTAGTGTATTAGAGTAATAAAAGAGTGAAAATGGGTTTGATAATGTTATTGTGAAGATGGGATGAAAATTGCACATAGAATGGCAAACAATGAAGAAAAACTAGGGTTTCATTTTCCACATGCAAGATTTATGAAAAACACCAATGTGACCTCAAATTCAACCTTGGGAGAGTGACTACTTACTTGTAGAATGCAAATATAGCAAATTTTAGGGTTATGTCACGATTTGGGATGATTTAGAACAATCTAGACTGACGCGCAGTGCACTGGGCCCAATGCGCAACGCCCTCCTTATGCGCAACGCTAGTTCAAAATTACACTCCAGTTCTACCTCTGATGTGCAGTGCCTGCCTTATGTACAACGCAATACCTCTAATGTAGAGTACCAGGCAAAGTTGCCTTGAAAAATAGGGTTTTTGTCTCCTTGGCTCCCAAATCATGATTTTTTCTCTCCAAGTGTAAATTTGCACAGTGAAATGATAAAGAGGACCTCTTTCAATTTAAATATGAATGACTTTAATTTTTCACTCATCTCAAACCCACTTTTCTAATGTCAAAGTCACTTTTGGTTTTGAACTCTGTTTTTCCATTGAAATTGACTTTTCTTAATCATTTGGTAAATTTATGTGTTGATTCTTGTGTTTTTGCTTGCTGTGGTTGGAGTTGGCATGGTGAGCGAGGGAAGTAGCTCTGAACTTATTACATATAGGAAAAAATTAAAAATTACACAAAATAAAACTTTGTTTTACCTCAAAACAGGGTTTTGAGGAAAAAAATCACTTATTGAGTATATCATCATTGACATTTTGATTTCGTGAACTTATTAGACCTGCTCATGTGCTTGCTGACCCTTTATTGAGCATTTTGCTAACCATGGTGACAAATACTAGACCTAATGAGACCTAAAACCCTAAAAATGATTTTTGCAAATGTAATGACAAAAAAAATGACTGTACATGACCTGAACATGTGAAAATAGGTCAGTAGGTAAAGTCCATGGGGGAAATTTGATAATGAACCACTACCATTAGTTGATCCATGACCTAATGGAATGTGGTTGATCAAATGGGACACCTAAAATGCATGTAAAAAGAGAGTTTGATCACTAATGGAGGGATAAGATACCGACACTAACATTGGCTCCATTGGGGATGGTAGCCCCTGGGAGGTGCCAAGAACTACAGATCTCTGGAAAGCAAAAAATGCCTCTTCCATTGGACTATGGAGTCAATAACTTTAGCAAACTAAAACCAATATCTTGACTCAAAACTGACTCAATTTCAAGATTGAAAATTGACTCAAAATTGACTCAAACAACCTACACTAAATAACCAAAAACTAAAATCAAACCTTAAGTTTTATAGCCTTCACTTCGGGTCCCAAACTGAATGAATGATGATAGTACACACTTTGCAATGAAGGAAATAAAATGGCATGTACAATGAAAAATTATGACAGTAGAAAATTTCTCAAAGATAATACCATTTCAGTAGCCGACCATTGACCGACCCTCCTGGACAATCTTCCACATTCATTTCTTTGAGGAGAAAAGCAATTTTACCTCGATATGCAACAATTCTATATGGTCTCTTCCACAAATTTTTGAACTTTTTGTGCTTGCCTTTGTCCTCGTTTCCAGCATCCCACTTTAGCACTATGTCTTGAATCTGAAACTTATCTGCCTTTGCCTTCTGATCATAGATTTTCTTGATTCTCTCTTACAGCCTGAAGGTATTATGAAAAACCTCCTCTCTCGTCTGCTGTAAATGGATCATTTGGCTTATTCTTCGCTAGAAATGATCCTCCTCGCTGCCACCTTCCTGTAGAAGTTTTACAACCAGGACTGTGAGAGATGTCAGGAACACTGTGTCAATACCATATACTATTTCAGACGGAGACATGCCAATTGACTTCTTTTGACTTACTCTATCCACCCATAGTGCATTAACCAACTTCTTGTGCCAGCTCCTTTTGTTTGTTTCCAGTGGCTTTTTCATGATGTTGACAAATGATTTGTTCGAAGATTCAGCCAATCCGTTACCTTGCGGATAGTATGTAGTAGAATTGCCCAAGGTAATTTGATATTTATTACAAAAATCAATCATCTTTTTGGATTTGAAAGTTGCTGCATTATCTGTAATCAGCTTGTTAAGACAACCAAAACTTGACAAAATATTATTTTTGAGAAACTGAATTATTACTACCTCTGTGGCCTACCGAGTGGGGATTACCTCAATCCATTTTGTAAAATAATTCATTTTTGTTAAGGTCCACTTGTGCTGAGCTGAAGATGCGGGATGAATCTCTTCAATTAAATCTAGGCCCCACTGCTGAAATAGAGCACTTACTTCAACTAGCTTGAGAGGTAGAGGCTGCAATCTTCTCCTTCTTTGAAAAATTTAGCATTCATGATAGCTTGTAATAGTTTTATAAACATCTACAAGGAGGGTAGGTAAATAGTACCGTGATCTCAAAATTTTATTTGCCGTCATCTTCCAAAATAGGTGACCTCCACAATATCCCTTGTGAAAATCATCCATGACCTACTTTGCTTCCTCCTCAACCAAACAATTTAGCAACATACCTCCAGGATCTTTCCAATACAATGCATTATTCATAATACAAAATTTAGCAGCCCTTAGTTTCAAAGTTCTACTTTTATTTCTAGCCATCCCTGGTGGTGTTGAAAGGTGTTGGAGAACATATACAATATCTGAATACCAAGGAGAATGGAGAAAAATTTTAGATACCTGAACGAGTGAGCTGTCTTCATCTTCTTCAGACATAGCAACAATCAAGTTTATGTCCAAGGCATGAAAATTAGACTCCACCATCAGTTTTGCTAGACCCTGCCCCTTGATGAGTTTTGTTGGCTTTATCTTCAAATCATATTCTAACAAAGTTGCGATCCATTTGCCTCGCCTCCCTTCCAGATCTATTTGTACCAAAGCATCTTTGACAACTGCATTAGGGACACAAGAAAGAATATGAGAGTGTAGAATATATACCCAGAAATCTTTCAAAGCTTTCACAGGGGCAAGAGCTTTCTTTTCAATAATGTTATATTTTAAGGTTGCATTGCTTATTGTCTTGCTGAAAAAGGAAATTGGCTTCTCAAGCTGGTCTCTTTCCTGCATTAGGACTGCTACCATAGTATGCTCAGAGGCGATTGAAAATAAAATGAAATCTTGGGAATAATCTGGGCTGATTACAATTGGAGCTGAAGAAAGAGCCAACTTTACCAGGTTGAAAAACTTTATGGCTTCTTCGGTCCACTTTACCACACTATATATCTTCAACATGTTTGTAATTTCCCTCAAATGTTCAGCTAGATTTAGCACAAAACAATGTAAGAAATTCATCTTACAATTGAATGCTTGGATCTCCTTTTTACTATGAGGAAATTGAATTTTCTGAATAGCTTCCACTCGAGCAAGATCGATGTGGATGCCCTCCTTGGATATTATGTGATTGAGAAGCTTCCCCTCATCCATGGAAAACAAGCCCTTTTTGGGATTAGGAGATATGCCATACTTTCTACAATGTTGAAAAATAATTTTCAGATGGTAGAGATGCTCCTCATCTGAATTGGAAAAAACTGTCAAATCATCAAGATACATTACTAAAAATACATCTTTCTCATTTGAAAAGGTCATATCCATAGCCCGCTAAAAAGTTGTGCCAGTATTCTTTAAACTGAATGGCATCTTGGCATAATGGAATGTCCCTCACAGAGTGGTGAATGTTATTTTGTCCCTGTCATCCTCATGGAACAAAATTTGATTGTAGCCATAATACCCATCGAGTAGCGACATACGGATGCCCCAACTACTCTTTCGATTATGTGATCCATTTTTGGCAATGGATATTATCTTTCAAAGGCACCTTATTCAAATTTCTAAAATCAATGCATAATCTAATCTCACCTGTCTTCTTCCGCACAGGCACCAAATTGGAAATCCATTCTAAAAATCTTATTGGAACAATTATACCAGCCTTGTATAATCGGTTCACCTCCTTCTTTATTGAAGGTAGCAACTTTGGATTAATCCTTCTCAATTTTTGGAGAAATGGCTTCTAGTTTGGCTTGATTGGAATGACGTGCTGAATTACATTTCTATTGTACTCCAAATCTGTATAGTCCCATGCAAATACATTAGTAAATGAGGAAAATAAACTAATGTATTTTTCCATTACCTGAGGAGGTAATGCCTTTGAAAACTTCACCATCTTTGGATTTTCTGCTGTTCTGATATTCACATCTTCAACTTCCTTTTTGGTTGGCATTAAACTTGGCTTCTGAGCTACATCATCTTGGTCAAATAATTCCTCTAAAGATATAAGGCCTTTAGGGATGACATTGTCCTTCAGCTGCAAAACTTCCGTTTGATTTACTTCAATGTCTGGTTCACCATCATCTTGCTCGCCATCTATAGAAGTGTCTTGATATTTGCCTTCATTTTGCAAAAATTCTTCAATCTCTTTGTCATCCTAAAACACATGCCAATATCTTAGATTATCAGGGATAGCTGGGTGATGTTTCACATGAATTTCAAACTTATTGTTTGAATTCATCAAAATCTTTAGATTACTTGCAGCTGTAGCACGGGAATTTGCAATAACATTTTGTGCATGAGGAACACATGTCAAAGTATAGTCTGGAAACCTAAAACCGCATTACGGTAGGTCCTCATTCAAGGATGTTTGGCTTGGTATTCACCCTTGACTTGTTTGATTAGTAATTCGGAGTCACCATCAATTGAAATTTTCTTTGCATTCAACTTCATGAGGATTTTCAAGCCTGCAATTAGTGCCTCATATTTGGCTTCATTATTGGAACAATCAAAAGCCAACTTATATGAACAAACTCTTACATTACTTAGGACTTTATTTGGTAGGAAAATAGGGCTACGTATCCAAATACCAATTCCAGCACATTCCTTACCTACTGCTCCATCAAAGTCCATACTCCACAAACCGGTTTCTTCCTCCAAGTGCTAGAATTCTACCCGCTCTTCTACCTTTGGCTGCTATCCATCAATTTTCTGCTACTGGTGGAATGTTGACTATTCAACGGTACTTTGAAGCCTTTGTCTCTCTTGATAAAGTATAGCTTTGAAATTTTCTGTTATCTCTGGTATATCTTCAACTTCAATTAATTGACTATTTACATCATTGAAACCACTGTCAGAATAAAGGACAAGAGATTCTAAATCTGTATGTACATAATTAATTGGATGATTCAAAGGTTTCTCTTTGCTCATGATCATATACTTCATTTTTTTCTCCCTATATAATTTCCTCAACTGACCAAACATGAGAATAGTGGCATAGGAGAAATCTAACTACAATATCCCTTTGAGGTTTGCATGCCATGACCTAGATAAGAGCATGCCAAATCTAGGGGGAATGTCAGCCACAACTATATCCATAAAAACATTTTTCACTGGAATCTAGTCTAAAGTCACAACCAAATCTTTAGTGATACTAATACATCTGACCCTACTCGAATCAAAGGAATAAATATCATGGTACTTGTGAGTGATGTCCAAATCCAATTTTTCCATAACTGCCTTTGGCATTAGGTTGTGAGACGCTGTTGAATCAAATATGGCATTATGCAAAACATAATCATGCAATCTAAGGCTGATGTAAAAAGGGGCTACATCATTATCCTCAGATTGGCCTTCTAATTCTGGACCAGAGATAAGCTCGTGTTGGTCATCTTCCACATTAACCATATCAGGCAGGGGGTCTATATTTAAAATCTTTGCCACTTGACCTTTATAACTACTATTCTTCATTAATTCAGTCAAACGTATTGACACTTTTAACTTAGAAATCTCATTTTCTAAGCTAAAGGTTATAGTTTTCTCTACCTCTTTGACTGGAGCATCTTTCTTTTCAATATTCTCCTTTGTTGCACTTGGCTGACTTGAATTTTCATTTGCTGATTATATTTTGCTGGAGGTAGGATCTGTTGGCTCCTTTCCCTTTTTCTGAACATTTGGAGAATCATTCTTTGGTGGTGTTGCTTCCTTCCGCTTTTGAATTGGATTTATCAGTACATCCCTACTCTTGAGTGAGTACTATCTCTGTTGCAATGTCAATGCATTCGTGTATCCCCTCTCATATTCATCTGATTCTTCTTCTAGGACTGTTTCATTTGCCAATATAAAATCTTCATATTTTTGTACAGCTAGGCTTTCTGAATACTCTTCATCTTCGGTGATATAAATTGGCAAACCATCTAGTGTCAAAAAGTGATTCTCCTCTCCTATTGGAGTCTCATCATCCTCTCATTCAGTTTCATGGACATAGTTCCGCTGTAATGGTGTTCTGACCTGTTGTTGAGCTGATGGATCTTGAGCTTTTTGCTCCCATTGCTTGATTCTGAACTGAGGTTGCTGCTGACCACAAAAATTTGGATTTCTGACCTATGTCTTAGGCTTATCTGCAATGGTGAATCTATCGAACATCTTCTCAAGCTTGCGAAGCAAATGATCTAAGGAAGAAGTTTCTTCCTTTATGGTCACCTTCTTCTTTGTCTATGTTCTAGCTCTCTTAGCTAGCAGATTTGCCTCCACACTTACTATGATTTTCTGCATGTCCTCCAATGTAGCTGAGTCTCTTTCTCTCAATTGATATGCCATGTCGGGATCAAAAACATTAGGAAATTTGGTTAAATCCAGCCCCATTAGTGGCTCGATATTAGCTGGAATGGCATTATAAACAGGATTGAATCTAACATAGTAATCCTGGACACTTTCACCAACATTCATCTTTATGTTTTCATACTCGGAGAGGATTTGGAGTGGATTTTTCTTTACCTCCAAATGATCCAAAAATTGTCTTTGAAGAACTGCCAATGTATTGATAGTTCTAGTAGGCAATGCTCTGAACCACTTTTGCACTTCACCTCCAAAAGTTTGTACAAATAATCTCATAGTCACATTCTATTCATCTATCTCATGGAGATCAAAGAAATCACTCATCCTATCAACATGCTACTATGCTTCGATACCTTGGGAAGCATCAAACAATGGGATTTTACCTTGGTAATCAGCAAGCATATCATACAAGTTCTATGGTAAAATGAGAGGTGCATATCTGACAGCCATTGCTCGAGGTGGATTTAAAACTAGCCTTGGGGATGTAGGAGGAGTGAGAATGAAGATAGTAGTTGATGTGATGGGTGTATGAGGTGTCGAAGGGGATGAAGAAATATTTGATGTTTGAGGTGTTGAAGGGGTTGATGGGGGAGAAGAGATTGCAGATCTCTGATCAAATATGGTGGGCTACATGGGAATGGTGGGAATAAAATGAGGCTTAGAAGGAATTTCTGAACCAGACACAACAAAAGATGAACCAAGAGTAGCAGATGCAGATTCTAGAAACTTGCGAATATTGGTAGCCACAATTTAATTTTTAATATTTAGAATATAGGCATCAATTGATCTATTTTCTCTTTCAGTTTCAAGATATTCCAAAAAATCTGGATTTAAAACAGTAGCACCAACTACACTTTCAGACTTTGTTTCAAACAATGATAGATCAAAATGTTAATCAAATGGGAGATATTCAAGATATTCAAAAACAATTGGGCATGGATGAGATCTAAAACACAGGAATCACAGAAATTTCTTGGTGGAGAATTCTTGGAATGAGATTTGGGTTTTCATACATAGGAGGAGGATCAGGATCAGGATTGGCTCTGGTGTATCGTCTGGAAGCCAGTGTGTTGAATTATTCCCAAAAATCAAATTGACATTACAATCTTGTCAGCCTACTAAATTCTAAAATCATCATCCAAAAGTATAGAATTATTTAATGTACTGGGGCAATTTGCAATTCAAATGTTTAGTTTATAAAACTAAACCAGAGATTGACTGAAGCAATGTTCGTTTACTTATGCACTTGCAGAGCAAGAGCAGTTTGAAGGCTACCTGGCTAACTCCAGGCTTTGTTTGTAGTTTATAAAGCAAACAAAATTAATGAACAAACAAAATTTTCTTCCCCAATATGGTCGCCACTATGTTAGGTCCTAAATCTACCTCAGGCTGAGAAAAGCAGGTCTAGGGTAACATCAAAACATGCTTAACCTGGTAGCTAGCCCTACTAGGTCAGGAGAGGGCTCTCTCCTTGTCAATATCAATGAAAATTTATCAAGGAAGGCTTGAGATGACTAATATAAAAACTAATTTTAGGCTAAGTATGCTTGCTCAGAGGAATTTGTTTGAATTTAATAGTTCGTTGCTGGATCAGATGGGAAAGGTAGCTTTGGGTCTGAGAAATGAACACAAATTTGCAGAGGTTTATGTGGGGCGAGGTAGGCAAGTGTTTTAGCACTTTGAAATGAATTTAATGGTGACTATAAATATTGGTGAGGAGATGGAGAGGGAATTCAAGTGTCATGAGTCCTCTTAAAATAGTAGAAAACATGTAGAACTAAATAAACCCCAAGGTAGAGCAATGAAACACCAACGAATTCCACCTTTCAAACTTGATTCGTTTAGCTATGCAGAAAGAGAGAGATGATGGCACACATAAGCATAAGATAAACTAAATTACAAAGAACAAAACAATGATAATTCACATTACCACAAGAAT
Source organism: Pinus taeda (assembly GCA_000404065.3). Classification (NCBI taxonomy): domain Eukaryota; kingdom Viridiplantae; phylum Streptophyta; class Pinopsida; order Pinales; family Pinaceae; genus Pinus; species Pinus taeda. The sequence goes on from APFE030935693.1 coordinate 48,534, forward strand.
CCCACAAAATGCTACAAAACCTTGGTTTATTTCCTTGCCAAACTACAAAAATGATGTACAAAGTAGCTCAATGCATCCACAAGAGTCCAATCTTGACAAATGACTAAGAAAGTACAAGATATAGGAATCACAACACCCATTTTAGCCATTAGGGGTCGAATCCATGAGTCTAGGAGCTGTTTCAACAAGATCTAAACTAGGAACTGAAAGATAGGCAGTGTAATAGCTTGCCTCTAAAACTATGGAAATTAATTCATTCAGTTCAAAACCACCTAAAACTGATGTTTCTACATCCTTAAGTCAATTTTCATCATTTTTACATCAAATTACACCAATTTGAATCAATTTACATCATGAATTTTTACCATGAGAGAGAAAAAGTCAAACTGGTAGAAAACTAGGCGAAAATTTGAGTTTTTGAGCAAAATTGACAAATTTTTTCCTGATGCGCAACACCTTTCCCAAGCTAAGTTTGAAGGCCTTCCCTTCACCAAATTTACTCCAAGATGGCTTGTTGGAAAGGTATGTCTATCAACCTTCTAGTACAAGTAGAATTGTTGAATTTGGTGTCCATTTTCCCCTTCAAAAATCAGTTCTCCCAAGACTGCTTCATGTGGGTCCAGAAAGTGGCAGAGAGGGCATTTTTGAGGTGTTTTTTTCCCTTTAGGTGACCCAGATCTCCTCAAAAATTCATGAAATTTTCTAGGTTTTCAAATTTTTTCATGAGGAATCGAAAAAAGTAAGCCATTCCTCAAGATTCCCTACCAGATCAATGCGCAATGCCAGTGGCACTGTGCATTAGAGGAAGATTTTTGTGTTTTGCAATTAAAATTCAGGAAATGACAAAAAGTTCTCCAAAATTTTTAAAAATTGGCAAGAGGCAAGCTTATCAATTGATTTTCTTAGCCAGGGAAGCTTCAGCCAAGATTATAATTTTATCTTGCTCCTTTTTGGCCTTTAAGGCTCTCCCTAGCTTGGCTTTTAGGCTTCTTATTCTTGTCTTGCAATTTTTGTTCTCGGCCAAATAGTGATAGGCCATGTGGCGTAACATGTTCTTCTCCTTATTATCCTTCTTAAGAAGTTTCTCAAGTTGGAAATTAACTCTTTCCAACCATGATTCTCGGTCAGCCTCTGTTTCTTTCTCTAGTGAAGTCAGCTTGATTTTCCTTCTTTTTGCTATTTGTCAGTTTTCCCTAATGATCTCCAGCTCCATCATTGTTTGTTTGTCCTCCAATTGCTTTTTCTGTTTCTCAATGTAGTTAATGATCCATTTAGCCCTCTCAAGGTCAAGTGATAAGGCTTTTATCTCAACATCTTTTTCCTTGATGATCTCATCCTTGATTCTTGAGCTTTGGGAGCCCAAATCAGTGTCCTCTTCCTCAATCAAAATAAAATCCCTGTTTTGGCCTTCATAAGGCCATTCATCATGCAATGGTTGCTTTTCTCTGTCCTGTACCTATTCTACTAAAGAGGAAGGCAAAGCCCCTTTTACCCCAGGTGAAGATAGCATTTGCATGTTGTCCGGTGAAGAGAACGAGACCCCCTCTACCCCTAGTGGAGATAATACTCGTTTGGTAGCTGCAAATTTTTTTGGTCCCCTTTTCATAAGTTATAAACACTGGAATGTGAGCCTCTTTAGTTTTTCTTTCATGCTGTCTTTGTTGCTCGGAAGTTCCACCTTCCTCTTGAGGTTCTGGAAACATTTGAGGCCCCTTGAAAATCTTGTGGGCAATGAAGGATTCCCATCGCACTCCCAACTGAGTGAGTCGACGCACAACAACAATCTTAATGACAGAAAAATGATAAATGCTATTAAGCTGCTATGGGTATGGTTTTCTCTTTACAAGCACAATCATCCTCTCTATGATTTTGCAAATGAAGTATGGTATACTCATCATTCTAGCCCTGGTAAAATGCATAAGCAATTTGATATGATAGGCATAGAGTTTGCAAAACCTTCCCTCACATGTGAAGTATTTAATGATGAGTTTCATTAATGGCACATATTGGCCCTCCAAAAACTTGAAAGGAAACACCCTGCCCAATTGACTATGATATTTGGCTTTAATGTACGGTTCATAGTTCTGTTTCCTGATGTTTTGTATTTTGTTCCATCTTTCCCCACATCTATCATCCTAGTTGCTTCTACAATAATGGATAGTGAAAGAGTGAAATTGATGCCAGCAAGTTGTACCCTATTGTCCTCCATGATGATGACAAATTGCCTAGCCAATTCATGATGATACATAACCCTCGCAACTAGCTCACAAAACTCAAAGCAAGATTTGCATATGAATTAAGTGGTGGCAAGGGGGCATGCAAGAAGTTCAGCAATGCTAATAGGCTCCTCTCTAATTATCTTCCCACCCATGTGAGGTCTCCTAGACTATACATTCCTGTCCCCTAAACTGTCACTTTGTGTTTCTTCCTCATAACTTGAGTCATTGTTTCCTGCCATAGTGCTTGTCTTAGGAAAATTATGAGATGAAGGCATGATGAAAAATGATGATGAAATAGGACAATGGTGATGAGTATGAAGAGATTTTACTCTTGGGAAATGAAGTTGGGGAGTGAAGGGAATGGTTTTGGGAAATTAGGGTTTAGTGAGGGATTTAGGGTTTGATGAGGAAAAGAGTTGCTTTAGGGGTGTGGGATATGGGAAAATGAGATAAATTGAGTGTATTAGAGTAATAAAAAAGTGAAAAGGGGTTTGATGATGTTTTTGTGAAGATGGGATGAAAATTGCACAATAGAATGGCAAACAATGAAGAAAAACTAGGGTTTCATTTTCAACATGCAAGATTTATGAAAGACACCAATGTGACCACAAATTCAACCTTAGGAGGATGATTAATTACTTGTAGAATACAAATATATCAAATTTTAGGGTTACGACATGATTTGGGATGATTTAGAACAATATGGATTGATGCGCAGCGCACTGAGCCCAATGTGTAGCGCCCTCCTAATGCGCAGCGCCAATTCAAAATTACATTGCAGTTCTGCCTCTGATAGAAAACGCCTACTTGATGTGCAATGCACTACCTCTGATGAGTAGCGCCAGGCCAAGTTGCCTTGAAAAATAGGGTTTTTGTCTCCTTGGCTCCCGAATCACGATTTTTTCTCTCTAAGTGTAAATTTGCACAATGAAATGATAAAGAGGACCTCTTTCACTTTAAATATGAATGACTTTAATTTTTCACTCATCTCAAACCCACTTTTCTAATGTCAAAGTCACTTTTGGTTTTGAACTATGTTTTTCCATTGAAATTGACTTTTCTTAATCATTTGGTAAACTGATGCATTGATGCTTGTGTTTTTTCTTGCAGTTGTTGGAGTTGGCAAGGTGAGCTAGGGTAGCATCTCTGAACTTATTAAATATAGAAAAAAATAAAATTACATAAAATTTTATACACAGAAGATAGGGAAAAAATCACTTATTGAGTATATCATCATTGAAATTTTGATTTTGTGAACTTACTAGACCTCCTCATGTGCCTGCTAACCCTTTATTGATCTTTTTGCTGACCATGGTGACAAACCCTAGACCTAATCAAACCTAAAACCCTAAAAATGATTTTGCAAATGTAGTGACAAAAAAATGATTGTACATGACCTGAACATGTGAAAATAGGTCAACATGTAAAGACCGTGAGAGAAATTTGATAATGAACCACTACCGTCAATTGATCCATGACCTAATGGAATTTAGATGATCGGATGGGACACCTAAAATACATGCAAAAGAGAATTTGATCACTGATGGAGGGATGAAGATACCAACACTAACAAGGTGTAATATGTTTTCCATTGTAACCAAGTGTGGAATGGATTTATTGACAAACCAAGTTGCCAGCAGCTAAAAATCTGAAGAATATATGCAATATGAACATGAAATCCCATGCAAAACTTATACTCACAAGTGTACATTAAAATTTGCATCCTCTGTAGACATTTTAGATTCATGACCATGGCTGAGAGGAAAAGACATATATTTTTGATTTCAAGTATCAATGAACCTTGCATAGCAGTAAAGGTAGCTGAAGTTTCAAAACAAGAGTGAGATTGGTAATCCAATCGAATCGCCATCTGACAAAGTGGAGTCACCAGGTGAAAATAATGCAACCAATACAAATGCATATTCCTTGTTCACCAGCAAGAAATAGATCTAAACTTTATCATTCCTTGAAGAAAGATCTTTGTTACTTTTTCTCCCCGGTAGCGGCGCCATTCTGATGTTGTGCCTCTGAGATAGTAGTTTGTTAGGTTACCAATGCCAGAGCATCTAAAAATCATTATTTTTGGGGGGTTTTTGGTTTTAATTTTGGAAGAACAATGAAAGAAGACAAGTGTAGAATTAATGTAATTAATCCTTTGGGATATATTAATATCTCAGCAGAGGGCTGTGATAAGACTTTACACAGTGATATAGGTCAAAATAGTGGTGAGTAGAAGACAACAAAAAATATGATTATCACATTTTCCATACTGTAAAATAGAACAATCATAAGTAGGAAGGCCTTCTGAACTACGTTCAAAAGATTCAAGGCAGTATAATTAAGCTTACACAAGATGCTGGGGATTTATGATTAGAGGGGATTAGCTACACAGACAGTTGCATTAATCCAATCTCTTAATAGATGATCACTTCAGGTGCTTATAGGAATCAATTTATACTCTAACTGTTCCTACCTAGATATCTCTGAAAGTCATAAGCATATGAAGAAATAACACAATGATTGATAACTAGAAAAATTTACAGGATAACACAAAACTGTGTAAAACTAGATTCAGAATCCTCTGTTTTGTATTATTGCCCCAGAAAGACGAAGTACATCAAGTGTCTACAAAATATTCCTTCAAAGGTGACTTCCAGGTTCAAAGTAGTATAAACAGTCACAACTTTAGAAGTAATGCTCTATGAATCTTCAACTCTAAATATATAACATCTCAAAAAGAGAGTTATTTATACAATAATAAAACTACAAATATCTTAAAACTATTTAAGATTTATTCAAGGAACAGAAAAGATCTCCATGGCAAGAATATATGGGCAACTATTGAACTGCTTCCTACTGTCCCCTTTTATTCAGGCTATGTTGGCTTCATTTGTTTGATATTTTGCCCCTTTAGCTGATTTGTTGTTTATATCTTCACGATGGCAGATTGAGTCAGTTAAATCCTTTCATCCAATACTCTTTAAACTCTGTAAAATATGGTTTAACCTGGCTGAGTAATTTTGACTGTGCATTCCAATTTTTACTGTGTTTTTCATAGTAAATCTCATATTGTGTCTTCCAACTATTATCCGGGCTTGTCTTTATAAACCTAGAACAACATATTCTAACCTACAAAACACAAAACTTGTTAACAAAAAACATGGTGGCTGAGGGTATTTAATGGCTCTGCCAAGCATGAAAGACTATCAGAGGAGTCTAGGCGTATCAGAGGCTAAATGATGGCTTAAATGGTTATATAGGCATAGTGGAGGTTGCGCTGTGTAAACAGTGAAAACAAAGCAATAATGACTAAAAAACAATCTTCTTTTGAGTTATCGGGCAAAGCTTTTCAGGTGGGAAATGCCCGTACAAGGAGTGTACCTGAAATCACTGAGGGTTGTTGAATTTGAATGGTCATGATTGGATGGTGAATGGGTGAAAGAGGAATACGGAGGGATTAAATATGGTGGGAACAACTTGATTATGGATTAAAACAGAGATTAGCATTAAAAATGATGCTTTCGGATCATTTCCACATTCAAATCGTAAAAACTATTTAACACTACAAACCTTTAGAAAATACATATGGGCAATTTGAAAATGTATTAAATGTGGCAAATAATAATATCAGGTCTGGGTATTATTCACATGTTGCAATCGGAGTTGGCGGAGAGTCAGGCCCATCGCAAAGACATATGATAATGGGCAGACTCGATGTGGTATTAAACTACAATATATATATATGGTCGAGTCCAGGCTCTCATTGCGATTGGAGATCAGAAATCGCAATGGCGAGGGGTGTATGCATCGGATGGGACTGCAAAGGAGGTGCAGATGCAATATTTCTATGGAATATGATATATATCATTTCAAGTTCGGGTCCATCGTAATCGTGTATCACAATGCCAAAAGATGCATTCATGTGAAGGACATGCAATGCAACAATATGCGATGTGATATTAAAATACATAGTTTTATTATAAAACTAATGTATATGCATGTTTTAAAGGGTTCTTCAATCTGCCGATGCGATATTTGAGGAATACATAGTTTTATTAATAAAACTATGGTATTTACATATTTTAAAGGCTCGTGGCTCTGCTAATTTGTGTTGTGATATGTATATTTTCTAATGAAACTAAAGGGTTTTCAGATATTATATTAAAGGAACTATATAATACGGGAAAAGGGCAATTCTAAGGATTTAATACATATGTTAATGTTAATATGAAAATATGAGCGGAAAGGGAAAATGAATAATTATAATGCTTGTTAATGGATCATTTGACTTTTCATATAACATCAATACTTGGGGAAAAAATATTTTTATGGGTTTCTAATTTTCCTAGGTAAAAAGGATTTTTACCATAGCAAAAGGGATTTTTAGTGGAAAATGGATGATTATGGATATATGAGTGGGAAATTAGTAAACATATGAATAAACAGAGATGAATGGGAAGTTAATTAATCGATATGTAGAGCTTCATTTTCCTTGTATGATTTCCTTATGAGCACATAAACATGATTAAATATTCTATTTAATCAGAACCAAAAAATTCTACAACAACTTCATCGAATTTTAATGAGTCAAATGAAGAAAACTCAAAGTATCTTTTTCAGTTTAGTGAGCAAGGAAAATGAGGTAAAATAATTGCTCATTCCTTCTTCGTAGATTTAATGAGCTTGAAGAAGGGAAAAACTCGGGGATTTTTCGATTTTTAAGAGCGAGAAATGGTCCCAAAAAAGAAAGTGCTCTTGTTGTTGTCGTAGATTTTTAATGAGCCTAGTGACAGAAGCTTGGGATTTTTTGGTTTAATTAGTTAGGAAAGTTCCTAAAAGAATGCTTGGATCATCTTCATAAGCTTTTAATGTGCCTCAAGAAAAAACTCGGGATTTTTTCAGTTTTATGAGTGAGAAAAAAGTGCCTAAAAAGAATGCTCTAATGATCTTTTCAATTTAATGAGCTAGAAAAGAGTGAAAAGAGTTGCCTGGACCATCTTCGTATGTATTTTATCGAGTCCAATGATGAAAAACTAGGGGTTTTTTCAGTTTTTAGAGCGAGAAAACATCCCATAAAAGAAATCTTTCATTCAGAATTGCATGCAGTGATTGCTACCATTCATTCCTAAAAGTACTTTCACCAAAAAGTAGAAAAAAGCAGAAAAAGCAACAATTTCTATCAATATGGGGTCATGCATGATAAAAAATCACGGGGAATGGACTTTTCCTCTTTAATGATTTCACTAAATCATGTTTCCAAAAATAAATATAAGAAATTTCTTGAGCTTTCACATTCACCATTTTCACTATTTGAGAACTATAAAAGCATTTTGGAGCTAAAGAGGAGCAAATTTTCCATGGATGATTGGAGGAGATTCAGGTGGCCATTTAATGTGTCGTCAGTCCTAGGTAGATGCGAAAACCTTGCTCTATTATTTTATCAACCTTTCTTATTAGTTTCTAGGGTGGATTCTTGCAGATTTGGGGAGCCCTAAAGTAGTATGTATGCACTAGCACCCTCTCGCAGGCTTGCAGGGAGCATTAAACGCTATTTACGGCCTGCTGGAGGGCATTAATCCTTGTTGTGTACTATTGGGGTAGCATTAGATCTTAAGAGCACATTTTAAAACCCCATTCAGTGATTGTTGGAGATTTGCTACCCCATTTTGACTAATTTTTGGGTTGTTTTGCACAGGTTTTAGGCCATAATGACTAGCCTATGGAGAGAATGGGCCCATGACAGCCAGGAATTGCTGATGCGAAATGATCCAGCACACATACTTGCATTGCATCACTGCAGTTTTAGTAAGAATGAAAAGTTGGAGTTGATGAAAGGGCTGGACGACTTGTTGAGATGCATTATCCAACACTGGGATTAACATGAGCAGGTGTTCAGGATTGTAGATCATGAGCTAGCAATTTGCCATGATGACATTTACTTTTTGACTGCTTTGTCATGCTAAGGAGCACAAGAAAGCCTGACTGGGAGTAGGCTTGATCCTCGATGCACCCTACAAGTAGTTTAATCTTACTGTATCCCTAAGAGTGGACTCATCGGCAACAGAGTCCCCATAGAGAGGATTAGGTCCAAGTCTATGAGGGCCATTTTATGGTTGATTGTGCATTTTGCGGGGTCAAAGAGTCCCCACGTTGCAACAAAGGCCCAATTGTTGCTTGTAGTTGACCGTGTCCAGCCTCAGATGTTCAACTAGTGTGAAGCAGTGCTTCACTATTAAAAGGCAAACTTGACCGCATGCAAGACTCGAACCCAACATAGTTTTGGGTATGGTACTCTCATTGTGTCATTCATTCTTGAGAGGGTACCTATTATGTGCCCAAGGATGAGATTAGGTCCCTTTGGTTTGAGGCAGTCGAGATAGGGGCGATGGTCATCACTTGATCCTCACACAGGAGGATGACCTATTCAACACTTCTTTGAGGACGAGTTCTTTGAGTGGCTTCATGGCCAAATTGTGATGATTGATGGTTATGCCTATGAGGGCATGGACTTCACCGACGACCCTCATTTGGTGCTGCCTTCCGTGACCAACTGGGGTCCTCAAGGTGAGAATGATTTTTTAGAGTACTTTAAAGTATTTTTAGCTTTTGAATATTTATGTTATGTTTTTGTTGATTTTATGGGTGAACAAGTACTGACATGAAGCTTTTTTCTTGACACAGATGTGCTGCCATTACGACCTGCAGGCGAACCTCGCCACCTGAGGCGGGGAAGCCAACTACTTGCTGGGGGGGTGATGCTAATAGTCTCCACAAGGTTCTGAGGAACCTGGAGGGCTTGAGCATGGGTGTTCCCACCCCTCTTATGAGGGAGATTCCCTCTCATATGCAGTAGCACACAGTTGGTGTGCCTGAGCAACTTCTAGTTCCTCTTTGGAGGATAGCTAGAATAGTGTTATCATTTCAAGAGTAGTAGGCTCTATTTAGCAGGTGCTTTGGCATAGCCAACGGGTATATATAGCTAGGCTTAGTAGCCATTTTGTACTTAAAACATCCAAGTTTTGGAATATTTTGATCTAAAATACTGGATTCTCTCTCTATATATCTACAAACATTTTGGTATTTTAATATGTAAATGTTTTTTAAATGTTTTTTGTAAATTTTTAACTCCATAAATTTTTACTTTTCATACATGTATCTATAGTGAATGAGACAGATGCCAATCTAACACATAGTTTGCCAATGAATCAACAACTGTATTAAATTATCAAGGAATGTGCTCATATGTGATAACTTCAAATTGACATTCCAAGAGTCGTACCCTTAAATAATGACGTAACAAGGTTGGATTATGAGTGTGATAATGATTTTTCAACTGCATAACAACAAGCTAAGAGTCTAACCTACCACTAGATTGGAGATGTCCCTTGATGACGATTTAGTGAGAAGTGAAATTACAAACATGTACTCAACAATATTGCTGGGGGTAGTACCAAGAAAGACTCCCCTAGAACAAAATAGTTTTGACTGAGGTATGTAAGTGACCTAAGCAACTAATGTAATGTGCTGTGTGTGACGACTGGCACCATCCCTGTATCCTACGTATGTTAAGGGTAACGAAGGAATCTGCATTATGAGAAAGATGTATTAGAAAAATACTTCAATAAATACCGAAACAATACAATCACATAAAAAAAGGAAGAAAAACTTATAAATACGTAAAATTACAAAGCACATGCTTAGTGCAATATTAGGCATAATACTTTTTCAGATAGAGCCCATTTCAGGGCTCAGCAAGCGGGACTTCTTCCCAATCCTGAAGTTCATATGCCCCTTTTGAGAGGGATTTTTTGATGACATATGGACCGAGCCATAAGGGTTGAAGTGTTCCTACCCCCAAGAGGTCATGTTTTTTTTATTGTAGAGAAAAACAAGATCTCCCTCTTGGTCACAATCAAGGCTTGACCTTTTTGTCATACTGAGCTTTTACTTGACGCTTGTGGGCCTGGAGTGCCAATTAGGCATCTTGATGGGTTTCATCCAGTTGATTAGTTATAGAAAGCACTCTTATTCAGCAGTAGTGTCGGACAAGACTTCAACGATGATTTGTAGGGACAGAATCTGACACTCAATTGGTGAAAATGCTTCCAAGTTGTAAGCTAGTTGAAAAGATGTGAATCCCGTAGTAGTCTTAACTGAAGTTTGGTATGCCCATAGTGTTGAATACAACATTTGATGCCAATGAGTTTTATGATTCCATACTGACCTACGGATCATGGTTTTTAAGACGCCATTGACGACCTATACTTGAACATTAGCTTGGGGTAGTAGGATGATGATTGATCATGGAGAAAACCTAGCAGCGATGTTAACTCAAACATTATGTTGTTCTGAAAATCCGAACCATGGCATGTAACAATCATGCAGGGTACACTGAAGCAACAAATGGCTTGATTGAATAGGAATAACACCATGGTTTCCCCATTGGCCCAGAAGGTGGGAAAGGGCTTTGGCCCATTTCGTGAAATAGTCCACAACTACAATAATATAGTTGTGTCCAGTAGAGTAAACAAGATTGTAAGTTACGAAGTCTATCCCCTATTTGGGAAAGGGGCTGATAGAGATAATCGATTGCATTAGGATCAGAGGAGAATGCATTTTATTTATAAACACTTGACAAGGATGGCATTGTTGGATTGCCTTGACACAATCTTTCAACAAGGTCAGTCAGTAGTAGCCTGCGGGCAAAATGTTTTGTGCAGTAGATATGCCAAAAAAATGACCGCCACATGCCCTAACATGGCAGTCATTTAAAATGTGTTCTTCCTCTTCATGAGTGAGGCAACGTCGAAGAATTATATCCACACCATGACGATATAACGTATCGTTAAGCATTAGATAGTGTCACACTTATTGGCAGTTGCGATGATGGCCACTTGATGATAGCTCAAGGCATAACCGTTACGCTTGGAGGTAGACAAGAATTTCACCATACCAAGGGTCAGTAGTGTTGATAAGATAGACAACTTCATGTGGAAGAGGATCATGGGCTATCTCTTTAGGATCAACAATGGGAAGATCCAACAAAAGTTCAACGAAGAATAACGAATTTTTTTCCTTGGTAGCAGTGAAAACCAAATAAAATTGTTGGAGGATCACAATCCATCTTGAATATTTCCCTCCAATTACTTGACAAGACAAAATGTGTCTCCTGGGATTCTCCAAGGTGATGACAGTATTCTGTCATAGTAGTATGTAATGTTGGAAGCACTTGATAGCAAAAACGAATGTCAGTGAAAACTTTTCCACATGTGAATATCTATGTTCAAGCCCAACCAGGCCTTTTGACAGATAATGTATTACATGTTCACTCCGGTCATCATGAGTTTGAACCAAGACCATTCCTAGAGAGGATGGTGAGGCTGCCAAGTATAGATGAATTCACGTCCATAATTGGGAAAGCTAAGGAGTTGGGCTGATATAAGCACCTTTTTCAAGGCATAAAATGATTGTTGCACTTGATCATCCCATGGAACTCCCTTCTTAAGTATGCACATAAAGCCTTTTGTCAACTCAACATAGTTTACGATGAACCATCATAAAATGTTTTATTTCCCTTGCAAACGTTGGAGTTTCATAATGGATTGTGGTTCAAGCAATTGAGTAATTGCCTTTACCTTGTTGGGATCAACCCTAATCCTATACTTGGAGATAATAAATCCATGTAAGCATTCAGACTCGACAAAGAAAACATATTTATGTGGATTCAAACATCTGCTATAAAATCGACACCTAACCAAGATGGCTCTTCAATGATCTAGGTGTTGCATTCGTTGCTTGGAATGGGTTGGAAGGTCATCCAAGTAAGCTTGAATGATATGCCCGATCTCATGAAATGTGTATTCCATGGCCCTTTGAAATGTTGCTCTAACATTCTTTAAACTGAATAGGAGTTTTTGATAGGAAAATATTCCCCATGGGCAATCAAAGGCGGTTTTGTGTTGGTCTTTTGGTTTTATAGCAATCTGGTTGTAACCTAAGAATCAATCCATGAATGAAAATGATTCACAACTGGTGTAGTCATTGATCATTTGGTCGATGAACGGTGTCAGATAATTATCCTTGGGACATGTGGCATTCAAGTCTTGATATTTGACACATATGCGGATGGTTCCTTGTTTATTATGGACAGGAACTAGATTAGAAACCCATTCCGTTAAGCGAACAGGATAGACGAAACTAGAATGTAACAACTTTTCCACCTGGGTTTTGATGGTTGCTGTTTTGTGGGGGTGGACTAATTGAAACCTTTGGTGGACAGGTTTAGCATTTTCATATATCTTGATCTCATGCTCGATAATAGACGGATCTATGCCAGGCATTTTCTCATAAGACCAAGTGAATACATCATAGAATTCCTTAAAAAGGAAGGTGAAGCTTGCGACTTCCTCAGGATTTCAATATGCTCCAATTTGGATGTTTTCCATAATGCTTGTCATGATAGAAATATCATCGACCAATGTCTTTGAAATATTGCCCATGTTTCCTTCCACATCCAAAGTTTGGATAGTCGTATATGGTGAGGAAATGATTTCAAGTGTGTCAAGTGAAAGGATTTGAAGAGGCATCATGTCCGAATCAGATATCGAAACACGACGGTGCGAGTCATCCCAAGGTTGCTCTTCTAAACTCATGATTTCTCTAATAGCTTCATCTGTAGGTAGGACTTGATTGAGTGGATCAAAAGAAGGAGTAGTTATGGAAGGGGAAATGGTACCGTTGCCCATAACCAAAGTGGCCAGAGATTAAGATGTGGATTATATGGTTTGGTAAGCCAATTTAGTGGGTGACAGTGGCATTTGTTCTCTGTAAGTGTTAATGTGTGAAGGGGCTAGTAGGATCCAAGGATCAGTCAGTTCATGAGGAGTGGATGAAACCATATTGACTGTCTTTGGAACTGCTAGAGGCAGAAGAGGGAAGCAACCCATCAAGGAAGAGGCCTTTAGTAGATTGGTATCGATACTGATGTAAGAGTCAGGTACACCACCCACTAAGGGTACATAGCCACTTGGTAACAGGGAATAATTAGGGGTGCAAAAGGATAGCTGGTCCATTGTGACTACCTTTCCATTCAATGGAAATAGGATGATGTCAAAGATAGTAGACATAATGGCCATCATGGTGTGAGTCCAACTGTGACCCAGGCAGAGATTATAGTCGAGCTTTTTATCTACAACTTCGATGTCCATAGTTATCGTTTTCCCATACAAGGTGATGGGGTAGCTAGCTAGGTAACCTTTTGGGATGAAAGTGTGGCTATCGAAAGCTTTAAGGGAATTCGATGGTAGGGATAGGGTTGGAGAACCCAAAGTGAGCCAACATGAAGCTGACATTACGTAGGTAGAAGCACCTTTGTTGATGATAGTTCTATGCATACATTTACCTTTCAAAAAGATTTGCACCTGAAATGCAAGCTACTATGACAGTGGAGGTTTACACTTTTCCATGTCAAAAATTGCAAGCATGGAATCCCATGGGTTGATACCACCAATGGCTGAAAGAAAAAATTTCATCTATGTTGGACATGTTTGTAATACTTCGAGCACTAACATAGCCAACAACACTTGCGCCAAGTCTTCTACAAGGTTGTAGTTTTGGGTGGAATGTGCAAATGTATTGGGTGTTGTGTGTTGAAGTGCCCCTTTAGGGACATGAATCACAAGATTAGCAACTGGCCTTTCGATATGAAGATCGTTAGGCGGTAGTGGGTTTTGACTTGAGGAGGGTTCCTCTGAATGAGCGATAGGAGCACCATAAGGTTTGGATTTGGTCTGTATATCTACCGTTTCAAAGGTGTAAATGGTAGAGGGTCCTTCACCAACTGAAGAATGTTGTGAACCACCATTTACCCCTTACAGGGTTTGGGGTTGGTTTGCAATAAGGTGTTGCTACTGCTGAGTGGGGAAAGGATTATTCAAGACAACAGGGGTTATGCCAGTATCCTTTTTAGTAATGAAATCTCTGCATTCCTGAAGACACGGGTAGTGATAGGTCATGTGGTCTTTGGCACAGATTTTGCAAGGGAATGTGGTGGTTTTATCCTTTCCATCATCAAGGGGCACAACAAGCTTCTGCTTTGGGTTTTGCTGCTTTGTTGACTGCTCTTCAGAAGGAGCAGTCTTTTTATTATTCTTCTTGTTCTTACCACCAGGTTTTTTTGTAGATTGAAAAGAGTTGATCATGGTGGTAGGAAGAGTAGTCAATTTGTTAAAAGGGTCCACTAAAATTTGGGCAATTGGGTCGACGTACGCTCCGGGTTGCTAAGTAGCGGGAGCATTGGAATTGCAAGTGGCACTGGGAATTATGTCGTATAGAGTGCGAGACTGTGAATATATCAGATCTAAGTATTGGGCATGACGTATGGATTGGGCTTCTGTGATAGCACCACCTAAGGCGACATCCTTAGTGATTTGGGGGAGTAGAGACTTGCAAAACCAATTTTCTAAGAGATAGTTTGGGAGGGGATTTTTGACTAATGTCTGCCTATGTCTCCACTCATTTATATGATCAGAGATGTGGGTGGCAATGCCCTGACATAATGAAGTGAGGAGTTCTATCCCATTTTCATAGAAAATGGGTAGCTGGAAGTGCTTTAAGAATTACATGGCTAGAGTGTCAAAGGTATTGACTGACGCATGTGGTAACTCGATGTACCACTTAGTTGCGTTTCTAGTAAGGCTATGGGGAAAATAGGTAACCAGACACTATCATCCACCATGGAGTTATAAACGCACCATAGATGATATTTGGTGATATGTGTACCCGGATCCTCCCCTTGTTTTCCTTCAAACTTAGGGATGTCTATCAGTATTTTATGCGGGATTGGTGGCCAGAGTAATTTATGATAGATGGGGTCATTTGTAAGTTTGTACAACTTAGGAATATCAAGTGTTTCCAAGAAAGGTAGAGTGTGTGATGCCCCCGAATTGGACCAATGTGATGAAATATGACTTGAGGATCCTTGCAGTCCTCCCATCGTGCGATTCCACATATTATACATAGGTTGCATGGTATAGTAGGTGCCTTGGGGTATGGTATTGTAATGTGGATTTCCATAGGGATTGTTAGGCTGAGGTATGGTGTTGCCCCCAAGATAAGCAATGCCCCCTTGACTCATTGAGGTTGTGAGTAGGGTGCCCCCATGGATTGATTGGGACCTCCTTGAGGATTCCCACTCACCACAGAAATAACCATAAGTCCTTAACTATCATAAGGAGTGTTCATGTAAATCAATGACTAGATATGCATGCTTGAAAAAAGAGGGGGAATTATTACGTTCCAAACCAGTATATGCATATTGGGAGTGCCACCAGATACTTGAATCTTGGGGTTAGAACTATACAATGGATGCCAACCATATTGTTGGTTGAAGGGACCCACGTTAACTGTGCTATATTAAGCGTTATAGGGAGTGTTGTGTGTAGCACTTGTCGAAAGTATAGGGTTTGACACTAAAAGGGTGGATCCCAAAATAGACTAGGTTCCACTCATGGAGGGTGTCATGTTAGGGGTTGAACCTGGGAAAAATGGGATAATAGGGTTTGCCACCAAGGGTGTGGTATTGATTGTCGACTAGGGAAGTGGTGGGCGACCAAAAGTGTCCAAAAAGTCCCATGACGCATTAGTCATCAACGAGACGGGTGGAAGTGTTCCAACTAAAGATAAAGGAGGTATAGATGCAACGGGAACCAAGAGTGGGCCCAACAGGTTCATGATCGGAGGATTGTATGGAGGAAGAAATATTGTAGTAAAGAAATTCTCTGATAAGCTTGAATCATCAAATGTCCAAACTGATTCTATGTGAGTTCTTAGAGACTGATTTCCCAAAGATGGGGAATCCATTTCACTAGAGCTCGGTGGATCCTCCATAATGAGTGGTGGAAATCCTAACAATCATCTAGATTGAAGACGAGGGCCAGATGTAGACATGGTGGCCGATAATTTTTATCAATAAATTTTACAGTGATGTTTATTAAAGTCTCAATGATAACACTATGGCACCTAAAAAATAAAAATAAAAATACAATAAGTAAATCAATCAGCAAGTAGAGGTAAATGACACTGTCTGGTAAGCACTGATCACTAGAGATGAAACATAGTATCACAATGAATAATAGGGAGAGCTGGACAATTGTATAGTTACAATTACTCTAGAGTTTCGCCTGAACCTCAAATTGAGGGGCCAATTACTCTCGTGAATATAAGCACCCTCCCAAAAACTAAAGACAGAGTAGGTCCAATTGTGTTAGGTACCAAGGTAGCCTGCCCCAGTCACCTTGTGTTAGTCCCTAAAAGTATGGCCACTAAGGATACCTTAGATCACAGACACTACTGGGGGGGACATTATCGCAGACAGTATTCTATGTGGGCAAGATACCTGAGTCCTTGACTCAGCTCCAATATCCCCAAAGGGATCCCAGTACATAGAATATCCAAAGGAGATGTGAGTGAAGGTGGGATACCTTCACTTACAATCTGATGTTGTCTCATATTTAGCTCCGCTTTTACTAGAGTGGTCCTAGTAGTATGAGTGCAAAAGGATTTTTCTCTTTTAATGACACTAGTGTTTTCCTATGATCTTGGGCAGTTTACTCACACTGCCTATCCCAAGGTCCTAGCCTAAACTAATGTATGTTTTCTCTAGAAAGAGTTGCTGATTTATTTTAGGTAGATTTTAAGTGTACTTTGTTAGAGTCTTCGATAGGGGTGTTGACGTGTGATATTTTATGGGTCTCTAACTCAAATCATGTAAAAGACAATGCTTGTAAATTTTCAATTTCAATGAATAAGTTGTTTTTTACAAAGGGAGAGTCTTTCATATATCAATATTCATTCGATGCATCCTATTAATTACAACACTAGCATAACTGACAGAAATTTTCAATGATCTCTAACAACTACTGAAACCAAATAATGCAAAACTTAACTAGCTAAGCATAAAAACAAATAAAAAAAATTTATTTTTCTTTTATGAAAATAAAATCTTTTAAGAAGAAAAGGTATTTTCTTAAAAAAAAAATCTTTCAGGACATAGATCTATCAAAAAAAACATAGCTACAGATCCCTTATCAATCCAGAAGTAATTTTCCCAACCCTTTGAGGTCACAGACACAACTGTATATCAACAATTGGGTGAGTAATGCTCTATGATAGAGGCCACAGAGAGTTACTAGAGGCACTAACACTTTGTTCGTGCAGCCACCGAGCTTTATAAATCTTTGTTTACACTGCTAATATGCATTAGTGAGGGAAATCACTTCAAAAAAGAGTTGTGGGGATCAGATCCAGGGCTAAGCAATGAAAGAAGAGTGATGCAAGGTCCTGATGGGTCAGAGAAGGAATGAAGAAGTACAGGAAGGTCTGGAAGGAGGAAACTAGGAACTTTCTGGGTAATCCGGGAACTAGAGTGTAGTCCCTACTAGAATTGCCAATTCTATTATAGAATTAAATGCACGGTGTATGGAGAATGAAGGAACCCTCAAGGGTCTTCCTGGAACCCTTAGCAAACTATAAGATTATCTGCAGATGTCACAAAGCTACATGCATGTCCATATTCAATAACTAACTATCAAATAAAAATAGATTCATTACCTTGAGTCTCCATTTAGATTTACTGGAGAGCACAAAGAAGCTAGGTGGAATTCCCCTGAGATGGCTCCAGATCAAGTCCTGCACATAGAAGAGACAAGCGTAATCACAACATATAAACTTGACAATTAATGCATGAATATACAAAAGACATCTAGTTGCACATAACTAAGCCACTCATGCTAAAAGACATTGAATAAACATATAAATGAATTATACTACCAACACCATGGAGTAGATAGTACAACTGTAGTTCTATATTAATGTCAAAAGAGTTATTACAACCATCGGTTGCATCAACCTTTCCTTACCCCTCCATCTCCTCTCTCTCTCTCTCCCTTCTTACCAACTTCTTATGCTTAGGTCTAAGACTCTGCTCAAAAATCAAGTAAGCTATCCTTTCAAATTATTTGTTCCCTTTCACAATAGCCCTAACTCTGCTTATGTAGCATTCAAGGTTAAGGTTTCCAAGTTTCTCCATGAGTTTGCTTAGGTAAAAGCAATGATGTTTCCATTCTTTTGAGATCTTTCCCATTTTCCTACTTCATTAGGATTATAAATCCCCCAAATAGGTCGAAATTTTATGTTTCCTTTATTTTCTAAGTTTCTTAGCCAATTCGCTCCTTTGACCCTTAGATCCTCATTAGGGTTCACTAACGATGTCCCTCAGGTAACAAGTAGAGTTATTTGGGTCACTAATGCTCCCTTAGGCTTGCAGAGAAGCTTTCTAAAGCAGGTTGTCAATGTATAGGCAACGTTAGCTTGGAAACAAGGCTTGTGAACTTGGTCATTGCTTCAGTCAACATGTCTTTCTCCTCTAAGCTGATGAGGAGGTCATTTTACTATATAACAGAATTTTACCTCATTCTTCACTTACGGATACTGAACAGGTTGATCCATCAAGTCAATATCAAGCTGGTCCATCTGATTATTGTCCAATGTATCCACTTAAAACTGGATTACCTCCATATGGAGAACAATATGGCTAATCTATGTTATCCATACTCTGGGGGGCCACCATATGACAATATAGCATCATCTTTAGGTCCAAATTATTCTGGAATGACTATTTGTCAAGGGTAGCCTACAGTGCCTATTCAACCAAGGCTTGTGTATTCATTGCAACCAATACAACCTATTTCATCCATACCTGCTATGCTTGTTGTTACGATTTTACCATAGTCGCAAGCTTAGTTGATTGTATCTCAACCTTTGCAAGTTGATCCTTTAACCTCTTACACTCAAGTTTCAGGTCTACAGACACAGCGTTCTCAAGCCATTTTACAACAATTGTTTGTGTCTAAAATCCAACAACCTTATGCCAGTTTACCATTAACTGGGATGAATTAGACTTATACTAGTCCAATTTCTCCACAACCTAGTCAAACTTATACTGGTGGGAAGCAACCTTTGTATCAACAACTGTGGCAGCCAAAATACCATCAACAACAATTCCAATAGTACCAAAATTATCTTGGACTTGCTCAACAAGCCTATGCTGGGTTTGGTAAAAAACAAGCTTACCCAAGTTCTAGTCACCAAGCCTATTCTGGTTTTGGTCAACATCAAATTTATCTTGGTTCCTAACAACAACCTTATACTAGATATGCTCAACAAACCTAACCCTATCATGGTTACCAGAAATAGATTCCTTATGCTGGTATGCAAAGGCCTATTGCCTGGGAAATTCCATCTTACCCTAGTTACGCTCAACCTGACCTAAATCGACAATTTCCTTTTGTCACAACACTTGAATTACCGGATTTGAATCGACTTACCACTGATCTCATTATTTATTCATCTTGGTGGCCAATGATTCCACACTTATTGCCTTATGATATTCCTAAGTTTAGTGGAAACCCTGGAGAAGATCTGTCCAATCACATTATGAATTTTCATTTATGGTGTTCATCTAAGTCACTAAATGATGATTTAGTAAGAGTACGTCTTTTCCAGCGAATGCTCACTAGTTTGGCTACAAAGTGGTATATTGAATTACCACGAGATTCATTTAACAACTTCACAACCTTAGGCACTACACTTTTAACCCATTTCTAGCTACCCATTAGATCTGAAACTGGAATAGAATTGTTGAACAACTTTAAACAAACCATTGCTACTCACATTTTTTATCATATTCATGAGTGGCATAGTCATCGTTGAATGGTCAAAAATTTTGTTCCTGATCAGCTTTTAGTTGAGTGGTTTATTAAATCCTTGTTTCCATCTATCACCGAGGATGTGGATAAAGGAGTTGTTACTGAAGAGAAAGTAATTTCTCATGCCCAATACTTAGACTTGATTTACACCTAATCTGGCATTCTCTATGATAAGATTCCAAATGCACCTAGACTAGGTTTTACTGTTCCACCACCTCCATCGAGTAAGGACTCTCATGCCAGTGATGGTGTGATAGGTTCTTCAAGTACTCAAATAGAAAGTAGACCATCTAGCCTAACACTTGCTATTTCAAATAAAACCTCTAATACACCTGATAATACAATTTCTTCCAAAATAAATGTCGTGTCATCTGACAAAGGTAAAAATGAAAAGAAACCTAGAAGCAAGAAAAAGGGGAAAACTAGAAAGAAACAAAATTCTCCCCCTCAAGAGAAATCATCTGATTCCTCTTCTCCAGCTAGGAAACCTCATTACCCATGTTTAATTTGTAATGAGGAGAAACTTACGCAAGACTTTCCTCACCACTCTTAAGTACCAAAACATATTAAGTTTTGTCTTATTGGGGCCTGACCCAGGTTCAGAGACGATTTAGCCAAAACAATCCCAGCACTGCTGGCCCTTTTGGCAACAATCTACAGAGAGCGAATTGAGGTCTCACCCAAAGTAGTATGGGAGGGTGCTAGAACTAGGTTTCTGCACCCTAGGGATGTCTGATGGGTTCCAAGTGGTCCACAATTTGACCCTACGTGCACGTCACTACGCGGACTTATCAGTACCTTGCAACCAGTGATATTTCCTTTGTGTAGCCCTACGCGAGGGTCGAACAATGTTATTATCCAAATCCTTACTAGGAACCTGATATTAGTTGATTAACTTAGCTTATCTGTATGCTTTTAGTTATATTTAACAATATTCACCATTCGTACAGTACATGCAGTAAATAAACAATATAATTGCAAATGATATCAAATAGGAAGTAACACAAGAACAGATACATAGAATTCAGATAAAAATTCTCTTTATTATTCTTTTCCCTTGGTTACAAACTCGACTCTGCCCTGCGCACTTAGCTACAAGGGTCCACACACTCAGCTACGGACTCTACTAGTCCTCTACGCACTCAGTTGTAGAGCCTCTGCCTACTACTACGAACCAAGATACTAGACTCTTGCTCTATGCTTCACTAGTTTTTAGAATCCATCCGTTGGTTCCCTAACTACTTTAAAACTTAGAGCCTCGCTCTATTTATACAAACCATGGTCTACGGACCATGGGTAGGCCAACACAAAATTCAAAAATTAAGGTGGAAAACCCTATGACTCTAACATACAATTCATGCTCTGCCCACAATTTGCAGAGTTTTTACAACAATATTACTCAAAACTTGGGCTTTGAGCCCCAAACCATGCTATGGGGGGATTCCATGCCCAACAAGCCCCCAACACAAACATCATGACTCGCCCTCGAGTCACTCTGTCGGCACGGTGATCTTGGTGTGGAGTCCCTCCAACTGGTCTTGAATGGCCTTGATGTCTACAACGTACTAAGCTTTTGCTTGCTATACCTGCTGCATTCTCTCTTTTGAGCCCTTTATTTCTGGTGTGTTGTGCTGCATCTGTGCATGCGTCGCCTAAATCTACGTGAGCTTTTCTTTAATATCTTCCATTATTGTGAAGGCTTCGTCAATCCATGGTTGGACATGTGCTTTGAGAACTACTTCCTTATGGCGCGCCGTATCCACCCGCTCCTTTAGTGCCTTGGCTTGCTACATTCTTGCAAGCCGTTAAGTAAGGACTACTGTTTGCATAGTCCCCTTGATGCTGTCGTACTATTGTTGGAGTTCACATGTCTTAGTCTCCAGCCATTGGATGTTGGGGTTCTCCTGCAATGTTGTGATGACCTCAAGTGCCTATTCCAACATGTTGGTACAGTCAAGCACTAGATCTCCACTCTCTTCCAACCTTGTTGTAATAGCATTGGCATGTTGTTCTTTGATTTCTGGGGGAGTGGAATGCTGTGCTCTCAACTGCAGCTCAGCGATCCAAAGATTCAACTCCAGCTGCACTCTTGTTGTCTCTTCTCTCACGTCGTGGACTCCATTGGCCAAACTATGGATCCGCACTTCCACTGGTAGATCTGCTGCGATAACCATCTCTGGGATGCGTTGACAAGCATCATCTACCATTTGCACCAACCTTTGGTTTTGCAACACCAACTTGTCGTGTTGTAATCTAAGCTGCTCCATATTGATCTTCTGTTCACTAAGGACTTCTATCATGCAGTTCTCCCTAGCACGCAACTCTGCTATTATTCCATCCTATAGTTGATAGAGCATTTCCTAGGGAAGGGTATCTAGATTAAGGCCATGTCCTTTCATCATGCTAACTGTCATTCGGTCCATCACATTTGATGATACTAATTCTCCCTCGAGCAACACTATTGTGTTAGCCATCCTTGCGTGTAGCATCTGCTCTGTTGCTGAAGTACCTGTTGTGATGTGGGTAGACAGGGTACCTTCTTGAGGGGTCTGCAGCTACACCCTGAGGGCCGCCAACACACTTTGGTGCTCCATCATAAACTCTTGGAGTGCTTCATTGGTGACATCATGGACCATCTCACCGATGTCATGGAGATCAACTTCAGTTAAGGTGATCAGGTCAATGGCCAGCTTCGAGGCCTTGACCTTCTTACTTGGACCTGATCTCTCTGTGATGCGTGGCCATTTGAGCTATGTGAACGTGGTCCCTGCGTCCATGCTACCTTCTCCTATTTCTATGTCCTTTGCCTCCTGCCCTGAGGACATTGCTTGGCCCCCCTCTACTAGTACCATTGCGGCCTTTGCTGTCTACGCTTCTACTATTGCTTTTGTGGCCTTCTTCTACTCTACAGCTTCTTATGCCACTTCACAGGTTTCTCTTACCTCAGCAGCCAATTTTTCATTCAGCATTCTCATGTCCAGTTGGGTGACATGTAGCTTGGCATCATCCTTCTTTTTCTATGCTACCACTTTCTCCAGTTCTACCAAATCTGGGGCACGCCACTTGGGAGGCCACGTCTCCAATACTATAAAGATCATGTCGTTAGTGGTTACAAATGGTAGCTTCATCCACTGCTTCACTGGATCCTTCCATGCCCTAATGTATTTGTTGTGCATATCTACCTTGAAATCTACAAAACTCTGTAGACTAGTATGCACCATAGGTGACAGGCATGGCCTCCTGTTGATCCACATTCAGATGCTCGCCTCCATGAGCACCCATAAATGTTTTATGTCTTGAATCTATTTCACGTCCTTTGTGGCCTAGACCGAAGCATTCCTCGCAGCCTTTGGTAAGTCTCGGTCAATGTTCGGGAACTAGGTATCCTCCGAAAGTTCTTTTGCTACTAGCAAGATGGATAAGATAAAACACAAGTACTGGAAGGCCTTACCCTACTCTTAGGCTTCATGACAGTTTAACGGAAACTCCTCGTAGAGGAACTCACCCCAGTTGAACTGGACTACTTTTGTGCATTGTTCAGCCAATGCAACCATGGTGCTAGTACTTCATTAGCGCGACATTTTCTCATCAGTTTACCAACTAGGAGTTGGGTGGCTATGCCCATGCCCTTATCCTTTATGCTGGAGATGGCGTAGCCCCTCCTCTTTTTCTCCAGCTTATACTTTGCCTTCATGGCTTCTATGAGAGCCAAATTGTTGCTTTTCCCAGCTATCATCGCAGAGTCCTTTTCCTTATAGGGAAGCTAAGAAATCCAGTGGATGAGGTCTGTCGTGATGGGAATAGGCTCCTATAGCCATAGATACCCATCATGTACCAGGCAAAGCAACTGCCTGATGAGGAAAATGGTGATGGGCACATGGTGGAAATGTGGAATCTATAACAAGTACAACAACCTGGCCTTTTCCACACCATGCAACCATTTTCGTGGCTCTAACGCTATCACTGCCCCCTCGGTATTCTGCTTCATCAGATTTTCCATCTCTAAGTGCGGGAACTTTTCGATGTCTGCGAGGTCCCAGTCTTCAAATTTCATGGTGGGCACATAGCCTAGGTGCGAGCCCTCAAATACAATACCATTGGGGAGGAGTGCGGTCTGGAGTGAACTCTTCATTGCATCCAAATCCTTCGGTTCTTTGGATTTTCCTTTCCATGGAGGGACATACGCAGGTAGTTTTGTGGCAGAGTGGAATGGTTGGATGTCCTCCTCCACGTCTTCTTCTTCTTCTGCGATGGCAATCAGGGCATGCAAATCTTTTTCCTCCTCATCTGTTTCAATCATGACCACCTTCCCTTTTTCTTCCATTGATAACTTGCTGTGTCGCAGATTCCTTGTGGACATGCATATTGGTCTCATTGCTTGCTTATCCTTCTTCGGCCTCAGCGTCCGTAGTGATTTGGAGATTTCTGTCACAACCCTAGTGCCTTTGGGAACATCCTGTACCATAGGGGTTTGTGTGTCCTCGCCAATAATTCCTTCCTCAATTCCCAACCCATCCTTAGTGGTTGTCATCATCTCTACACAATTTTCTTCTTTCGTGAACTCGGGGGATCTATTATCACTCGGCTCTCAACACTCTGTGCTCTGCTCAACTGCTCAATGCTCAAATGACCAAGTGTTGTCTGCTAGCTAGCCTTTTGAGTTTTATAGCACCTTTTGAATTCAAATTTGACCATTCCCCCCCATTTTGGGCCATCAATGATTCCTTGGCAGCAGATTTTCCCAAATCTTGCCCATAACTTTCACCTTAGCTACCCACTGCCCACTCCATTTGGCCTCAAATCAGAAACCTCATCATGAATAGTGACACCAATGGTCACTTCCCAACCGATCCATGTGGCAACATTTCCCTCTGGGTGTGGTCGTGAACCTTATGACGTCCTACTCCTGTGCACATCTCTCATATCGTGTAGCCCCCATGCATAATATTTTATAGTATTGCGCTCCATTTCAACTGCCTGGAGTACTAAGGCTATCCTCCCTACGGCTAGTCAGGTGGGTGCATCACCCTTACGGGGCTTCATCTCTTCCTTTACCATGTTTCGCGGCGAATCCCCATCTTCCCTTGTAGTGACCAGCATCACGCACTCTACTATTTGCACTACGCTGCCTTGGTCACTACATTTAGCGAGATGCAGTCTCAGCCATGGCAACAGACTAACTAATTCACGATGATAGCTTTCCAACTTGTCAATATGATTGTACACACCTTGCCTTGCCATCCTTGGTTTCTCAACGATAAATTCTTCCTTTATATCATTTTCCAGTGTCTTGACCTCTGCATCCATTAACACGCTTTTCTCCCTTAGTCATACCTGGTCTTTTTCAAGTTTGCAGAGTCTAAATTTTCCCGTGATATTTCTTCCTCAAGTCTTATATGTTTTGTTTTGTGCAACTGTGTGATTTCTTCATTTTGGTCAGTGTGGACCATCATATCTATGGGTTCTGTTATGCGTGGACTCTTCTTCGCATGATCCACAAGGACTATAACCCCTACTTCATACTTCAGCTTTGGAGGCACTTGCGTGGTCAGAGATATGCACATGCTTTTATAAGGCCATACAACTGCTGGTACGCATAGGTCCCAGTTAATGTGTCTCACATGGTGGACCCCATTCAACACTTCGCACAACTTGTCAAAGGCTTCCACATGTATGATGTTTGGTGTGCTAGGTTTTATCATTGTTCATCATTCGTGCACTTGTCTTGCCTTCTTCTACTTGTTGTTCCTATTTCTTATCATGATAGCGGTGTGCATTAGTGCAGGCTGCATACCATACGCCTATACCCATCTGGAAAGGTGGGCATGCAAGCTGTTTTGCTCCTCATAACTAGCTCTCATCTATAGCTGAGGTTTTCTAAATCGTATAAGCATCCCCCTTCTGCATTTGCACCAACTCTCAATACTTATTTGATGCGTACCCCACCACCTTGTGGGCGTCGTGCACAATGGCCATTTTAGAGCATCGAACCGCTATTGTTCTAGCACTGTGCTTTCAAATTTGTTTAGGAATTCATCCATTGTTGTCAACCCATCATACATAGGTAGATCCCTTACCTCTTTTTTCATGCAGCTCAGTGATCTAACCATCATGTTGCAATTGAGTGTGGTTAACTCATGTAACCAATTCTGCCATCATTATGTTTCCTCATTCAAATCTGATGTGCAGGAGCTTTCGTACTCCCACAAAATCTAGCCATCCACTATAGGATTCACCCAATCCTATTCCTGAGCAATTATCGTGTAGATACAGTCTAGCTTTTTGTCACTCTCATCATCGCGTACTAGCTCTGTGTAGCACGCTCCTTCCAAAAGGTCTAAAGGCACCACTATGCGTAGTGACTTTTTCTCAAAAATCATTTTGTGCTTCTTTATATATATTACTCCGTTCATATCAGGTGCCCAAAATATTCCCAGTAGTGCAAGATAGGGATTGCTGTCATCAAAAATCTCTATCACTTCAAAATCTGCGATCACGCTTGCACCTTCAATATCCACCATTACTCCTTGCAATCTTCCCATGGGTAAGATATTCTGTTGGTTCACCATTCATAATTGAGCAGGAGACCATTATAGCATGGGTCTGCCCATGCGTTCCAATGTTTGTTTTAGTAGTACATTCGTGTGTGATCCTAGATCCAGAATTACTTCATCTATTTCATACTCCCTTATGTGCACAGTCAATCTCATTTCCCTTCATGTTCACGATGTGTGCTTTCTGAGTTTCTAGACTACGTGTGGTTCTCCTGAAATGGCACACCTATTGATAAGTTCCTGCAGCGCTTTCGCAGCCTTACTATTGTGCAGTAGTTTCATACATGTCTCTAGAAAGGTAGTGACCATTGAAGGATCCATCTCCGGCTCTAGTTGATCCTTACCACCTCACGTGGAGGCCTCCATTAAGCTCTTATTAGCTTCCATCAATGTCTCTTTTGCATGCTCCAGATCAAATTCAGGTTCCTTTGTAGGAGCCTTATGAACCCACACGCTTTCTTCAGGCTGCTTACCTTTGTCCTCTCCTATCGTGATAAAAATTCTAAGCACTATGTTTACATTCGGCGCCTCTTCATGTAGCTTAGACCTCATCATTTGCAAATTCTGAGTCAGCAGAGGCTGGAGTACCCCTTTTTCTCATGCAACCTTGCTATCAGTGTAGGGTAGTCCTCTACCTCATGATCAAACTGAGTATAGTATAAACATGATGTTTTCGTTGGATTCGTACAATCACGGGCATGGTGCCCTAGCCCTCCGCAATTGTAAAAAATTAGTTGTCCACAACCCCTTCCTAATCCCATTCCACCTCGACCTCATCCACACCCCTGAAATCCAACACATGCCATTCCTACATTTAGGTTGAGGGCTCATGTTTTGGCCCGCACCCTACAGCTAGGAGTCCGATCCATCATTAGCTCGTAACTTCATCATGGCCTACTGGCCTACAAGAATTATAGAACAATTGCTGGGATATCTGTGTATACTTTTGCAATAGATGACACTTATCTGTAGCATTTTTCCTCCTATCTGACAGATCACACACCATAATGTAGGCATTGTGCTCGGTCTTTCTTGTGCTTCTGATCTTAATGGAATTGGCCCTTCACCCACCAAGTAATTCATGAAGACTACACAATGGTCCTTGTCATGCCCCTGGCATTTGAAGTTTGTGCACCATACCTACTTGCATGCTTCTAGGCAAGTTGTCCTATCCTGTTTCAAACTCTACATTTCCAGACACAAATTTTTTAGTTGTGCGTGGATTTGTTGGACTCACACGCTAGGATCTTGTATTGGGGTCTCGTGCAGTCTCATTTTTATAGACATATTTTGGCACCGCAACCCCAATCACATATGTCCATAAACAAAGGGCTTCTAAACCCACAAAAGTGTTGTTTCATACCCTAAATGAATAGGGTCAATTGATTACATCATTTCCTAGAAGTTCTCCCTAACAAATTGCTCAGAACTAGTCAAAACTGGACCATATAGATTGCTCCATGCTGAGGGTGCAATGCATCTCACCTGTCACATGCAAAGGGTGTGATGCATATTGAAAATCCCTTCTGTAGGGTGCGATGAGTGAAAGCAGACAAATGGCAGAGGCAGTTTGCCAGGTGGAAACCTAGAGAATCTTCTAGAAACTGCTCATTTGAAACTTGCCTCTTTGAATTCACCCAGGGATGAGTAAGAGATCATGAAATCTCCAAGTGGAACCAAGAACTATAATAGAAATGACACTAATCAAAATCCCAGAATCTAACTCACCCACCTGCAAATATCTATATATGGCTCCCTCATCCTAGAGATCCAGAGGCTGGAATTTTGTATTTTTGTAAGGAAGTGCTATTGGTTTCTCTGTGAAACATTATAGTGTTGGGTGATCTAGCTTTTCATGTGGTGAAGAGGGCTTTCATGCGGGGAGGATGGCACTGGGTCAGACCGCTGGGCTGTAATCCTCTCTTCTACTACTTTTATCAATAAAGCTATTTGAGTTTTCCTCCATATTCTTGTATATTTCTGAATCTTTTATTGGTGTATGCATTTGTATGGTTAATATACATCTGATCCTATATTGTTTATGGTCATAGATCTCTATGCTTTGATGGTATTATGCTACTTTGACTCTACAGGTGTTATTTGAAGGGGGATAAGTGAGGAAAGAGTGGCAAAGCTCTATCAAAGGGGGGAGGAAACAAGCAAGGAGCCAAGCGAAAGACTGAGGTTGGTACTCTCTACTTCTCTCTCATCTATCTCTCATAAAGGAAAACACAAGTAACCTTAGTTTGTTTGTTTCTAAGATAACTACCCATCTTAGTGGGACTAGCAGCTCTGAATGGACACTATTTTTCCCGATGAGCACGAGTGGTTCGGTGAATGTGACTAAACCCAAGGGGCATGCACCCTAGTCTACTTCGGCAGGAAAACCCCAGATATAAGGTAGGTTTCCATGTAGGATATATGACTAGTCTGACACACCCGTCCATTTAGGAAAATGGGATTAGAGTAGAAAAGGATTCCCTCATCAACAGTTATGTGAGTGGAAGCTCCCACCATTCATCTTTGTCTATTTTGATGGATAGAGCCAAGGAAGTGTTTTGCCTGCAAATGTGGACGAAACAACCTTGCTTTAATGAAACAACTTCCATATGGTAACTTGGAAAATCTACATCTCTTTATACCTGGCGGCATGCAAACCTTTTGTACGCAAGTGAAAAGTAACGAGTGTAACTCTAACCCCATAGTTTTTACTAACTTCAACTACTTAAGTTAGGTGATTGGTCTAGTCAACCATTCACCTTTGTTGGGATCGACGAAAATGACAAAGTAAAGGAAAGGTTTCCCATCAAGAAGGTATCCTACCTAACCTCAGTAGTTCTTTAACCCCTAGGACAGTAGTTGGTCATTCCTAGCTTACATATAAAAGGCTCTGGAGCAAAGTTGCGCATGGGGCAAGCTCCCTAAAAAATGAACCTACTAATGAGAGACATCCTTATTATATGACTTGCACGAGCAATGTTTCTGCAAAGTTCAAGCTCGTTAAAAAATAAACCTAGTTATGAGCATATGTTCCCCTAGAGTTCAAGCTCATTAAAAATGAACCCACTTTCGGTAAATAACCTTTGTGATCGCATTACTATCAGATTTTGAGCCTTGGTCGTGTTCTTACCATCACCTCCACTTTTTAGCTGATCATCCACCTCCACTTGATTTTTTACCCTTTTGAGGAACAACTACGACAAGTCATTTTGTTAGCCATCTTCTTTACACTCCCGTGACTGAAAAGTTCCAAACCTTACCTGGAACCAACTACTACCTGAAAATATCACTCGTTCCTCAAAGACGAGTCTCTTTTAAGCCCTTTTTAGACTCGTAAAATATAAAAATATTATTGAGCAATTGGCCTCTTCATCTCGTTAAAGTGATTGGAAGTGTCATCCCTCATCTATATTTTAATCTTTTCAGACCTGAGGGATCATTACACAAAAAGATCGAGTTCTTGTATTTTTCGGCTCGTTAAAGTGATCGAAAAAATCATCCCTTTCATATTATTTTATACTTTTTCAGACTTAAGGGATTATACTATGAAAAAGGATTACTGGAGTTCCCTTTCCATCTCTTTTCAGACTCTCTAAAACTAAAAAGGATCGAGTTATCTTTGTTGTTAAACTCGTTAAAAAAATAGGGATGAACTTGTCCATTATAGACAAGAGCGTGTTTCACTGTCGCTAGGCTCACTAAAACACAGCGATAGGTTTTCCCAAAGGGAAAATTATAGAACAAGCATATGTTATCCTCCACAAGCTTGACAAAAATAAAGAGGTACTGGTCAG
The DNA here is from genome assembly GCA_000404065.3 of Pinus taeda. NCBI lineage: Eukaryota > Viridiplantae > Streptophyta > Pinopsida > Pinales > Pinaceae > Pinus > Pinus taeda. The sequence continues at coordinate 78,866 of APFE030935693.1, forward strand.
AAATGACTGGGGAAAAATTGGGAAGAAAACTTGAAGAACTTTATTGGTAGTAGGTTGCTCTTGAACATGACACTTTCACTCCATCACCATGATTGAGTCGGGTTGGGTTATTCCATTCACCGGTCATATCAGTATTGGTCCTCCGTACCATCCATTTTTGGTGTTAATACTACCAATCCATTTCAGTTTCACCGATGTGTTCAAGATAAGTCGCTAAGAGAATTCATCAACCCAGCTTATGCCTCATCCACTGCAATACCTTCATGCTCCTTTCTTTCATGACCGCCAACTTGAACCTTGTATCATCAGATCGTTTTCACCTCCACAAAATCATTTGCTCTATTCTGTGTCTTACATATGGGATTCATTAAGGCCCTCCTACGATGGGTCACTTCTTGTCGACATCAGCTCATTATCCAAGAAGTCGACTTAGGAACAACCCTTTTAGTACATCAATGGCCTTCGAACGAAAGATTTTACATGGTGTTCGACATTGACTCATGTATTCACACCACGTGAATTGTACTACAGTACTTTGAAGGTCATCATCATTATCGGTGATTCCTCTCCTGCCTGTTAACAACTTACATCATTGGCTGGTAATCAGGTGATGTATTTCCATGTTCGACATCAGAACATGTTTTCACATGGATCGACTTGTACTTTAGGCAAAGATTGAACGAGTTTGAAGACCCTGGATCTAGTTTAATCCATCCAGGCTGTGATATATTTACGAAAAATAAAGACATCAAATGTACATCATAGCTGCACAGATAATCATCCAAGCCAAGGGATGATGGCTCTACCAGAATCATCAGTCTGCCACACAGACGGTTGTCTGTCCTATGTACATGAAAATGAATTTATAAATCTCAGCATGGGAATGCCTTTCTTAGCTAGATCATGAAAATATTATGAAGATAATTTATTGTATTGTATCTTATTACAGGTCACCTTCTAGTTTCGAAAAACCTCGGATCCTCATGATAAAGCATTTCACCCAACATTAGAAGATTTATGACCTCATGCTTTAGGGGGCAACTATTATAGACATATTTGGGCACTACAACCCAAATCACATATGTCCATAAACCAAGGGCTTCTAAACCCCTAAAAGTGTTGTTTCATAGCCTAAAGGAACAAGGTCAACTTATTACATCATTTCCCAAAAGTTCTCCCTGAAAAACCACTCAGAACTAGTCAAAACTAGACCATACAGACTGCTCCATGCTGATGGTGTGATGCATCTCACTTGTCACATGCAAAGGGTTCAATGTATACTAAAAATCCCTTCTATGAGGTGCGATGAGCGAGAGCAGACAAATGGCAGAGGCAATTTGCTAGGTGGAAATCCAAAGAATCTTCTAGAAACTGCTCATTTGGCACTTGCCTCTCTGAATTCACCCAGGGGTGAGTATGAGATAATGAAATCTCCAAGTGGAACCAAGAACTAGCAGATAAATGACACTAATCAAAATCCCAGAAGCTGTCTCACCCACTTGCAAATATCTATATATGGATCCCTCATCCTAGAGATCCAAAGGATGGAATCTTGTATTTTTGTAAGGAAGTGTTGTTGGTTTCTTTGTGAAACATTGTGGTGGTGGGTGACCTAGCTTTTCATGAGGTAAAGAGGGCTTTCATGCTAGGAGGATGGTGTGGGTCAGACCATTGGGATGTAATCCTCTCTTCTACTACTTTTATCAATAAATCTATCTGCATTTTCCTCCATATTCTTGTATATTTCTGAATCTTTTATTGGTGTATGCTTTTATATGGTTAATATACATCTTATCCTATATTGTTTATGGTTATAGATCTCTATGCTTTGATGGTATTATGATGCTTTAACTCTACAAGTGTTCTTTGAAGCGGGACAAGTGAGGAAAGAGTGGCGAAGCTCTGTCAAAGGGGGGAGGAAACAAGCAAGGAGCCAAGCGAAAGACTGAGGTTGGTACTCTCTTCTTCTCTCTCATCTATCTCTCATAAAGGAAAACACAAGTAACTTTAGTTTATTTATTTCTAAGATAGCTACCCATCTTAGTGGGACTAGTAGCTCTGAATGGACACTAGTTTTCCTGATAACACTCATTACAATCTCCAAAGCTTCGGCCTGGTTGGATAACTTGTGTTGTGACAACATTGTTCTTAGATGTGTTTTTAGTGATGCTACAAACCATGCGAGGTGTTGCCCATCTGTCAAAATCATGTTGGCTTCACGAATCATACTCTTCAGTCTTTGATACATATCCCATGGGGTCTATCCTGGAAGCATTGCGATCTCCCCAAACCAGATAATCAATCATGTCTTCGACTTTGGCCTGCTAAATTCCCTATTCAACTCACTTGGATATCTATGATCCCCATGTTTGGATGGTCATTAGAATTCTTAATGTACCATGTTAGTGCGCGATCTTGCAGCACACTCACCAACATTTCCTTCTTTATATTGTCATCCATGACTCCTTGTGCTCCCCATACTACCCTTACCATGAACCAAAATTGGTCTGGATCTTCATTCCCTACTTCTCTGAATACCGACAATTTTATCAAATTGAACAAACTTATCGAAGAAACATTCGTGAGCTCTTCCTCACTTTCCCACTGAGGCGAAATCAAGGGGCTATTCTATATCTCTGCTCTACCTTCATTTCTATAGATCCTCCCACTTCATGTAGCCTAAAACATTAATTTATTCGCATAACCCACTTTTCACACAATTACATCTTAATCCAAGTTTTCAGAGATTTAATGTACTTACCTCACAGTCCTTTGAGGAAGCGTCATTCTGCCTCATTGTAGCTGACTGTTGTGTCTATCACTAACTCGGTGATAAACCCTCCTATAGTTCAATCGAGAAAATGGTCCATATCATGTGTGATCTTATCTTCTTATGCTTCTAGTCTGCACACAAATTCTGCAGTCCACACAATTGGTTTGTCGAGTCTACACCTTCCCTGACTGCCTGCTAGCTTCGCAATCCACTCATACAACTCAGAGGGAAAGGATGCAAAGAAAATTTCTTGGATTTCCGTACATAAGTAGTGCTCTAATCACTACTCCTTTGATACTCATGGATTCTTGTTTTCCTTTGTCGCAAAATCGTAAATCTTTCTGTCTAACCACCCTTAAATTTCTTTCTTCATTGGATTCTAGTGACATGAAATTAGACATCCCTTATGCAGATCCCACTCCCGGCAATGGAACCATTTGTTGGCTTGTTGGGGCCTAGCCTAGGTTTGGAGATGATTTAGCCAAACAAATCCTAGTACTACTGGCCCTTTCGGCAATAGTCCATGGAGTGCGAACTGAGGTATCACCCAGAGTAGTATGGGAGGGTGCTAGAACCAGGTTTCCGCACCCTGGGGATGTTTGATGGGTTCCAAGTGGTCTACGGTTTAACCCTGCATGCACGTTGCTACGTGCACTTATCAGTACCTCGTAGCCAATGATACTACCTTCGCGTAGCTCTACTCGGGGGTTGAATAGTGTTATTATCCAAATCATTACTAGGAACCTGATATTAGTTTATTAACTTAGCTTATCTGTATGCTTTCAGTTATAGTTAACAATGTTCACCATTCGTACAAGTATATGTAGTAAATAAATGGTATAATTTCAAATTATATCAAATAGGAAGTAAAAAAAGAATAGATATACATAATCTAGATAAACTTCTCTTTATTATTATTCTCCCTTGGTTACAGAATCGACTCCGATGTGTGCACTCAACTACGGGCTCTATTAGGCCTCTGCGCAATCAGCTGCAGAGCCTCTTCCTACTACTATAACCCAAGATACTAGACTCTTGCTCTATGCTTCACTATTTTTTAGACTCCATCTGTTGGTTCCCCAACCACTTTACAACTTATAGCCTCACTCTATTTATACAATCTGACACTACATTCAAAACTTAAGGTGAACAACCCTATGACTCTAACATACAATTCGTGCCCCGCGCCCGCAATTTGTGAAGTTTTTACAACAATATTACTCAAAACTTGGGCTTTGAGCCCCAACCCATGTTGTGGGACAATTCCATGCCCAACATTAATACTTCTAGTACATCCGTTGTGTTGATAGACCCTTTTCCAAACCCAAAGACTCATTTGGTTGCTACAAATCATGCTTCCACTTCACAAGTGCTTATACTATCCGCCACTAAGCCTAAGACTGATGTTTTGGTGAGTACATGAAGTAAAGATTATAGTAATCCACATTCTTCCTCAAATAACCAAGCTATAGATCAACCCAATACTTCAACTTTGTCTGACTCCATTCCACCACCCATTTCACCAGAGTTAACAATAAAACCCCCGAAGGGAGTTGTTCATAAATCTACATTCAACCTTCGAGCTCGAGTAGCGCAAAATTATAACATAGTAGAAGATTTGACTTAGTTACCTTCTACTGTGTTGACATTTTAGATGCTAAAAAACTGTCCCTCCCAAGAGCATGCTTTATTATCAGCAATTGGTGGAATTGATCCAAAGGATTCCAATATTGTAGTGTTTAACCATGTGGGTTATAATCCACAATTACCAGCACAATTAGCATTCTTGATCCAAGTAAATTCTTTGAATCACCTCATTCACTAAACCATTGTTGACGAAGGTGTATCTACTTGTATCATGTCAATGAATTGCTGGAAAGAACTTGGCTCACCGCCTTTGTCACGATCACCTATGACGTCAAAATATTTTGATGGTCACACTTATACACCTTGTGGAATTTTAAGTAACCTGTAGATAGAACTAGGGGGAAAATCTATAACTATTGAAGTTGAGGTCATTGACGGACCCCTTAACTACAATATTTTACTAGGAAGACCATGGGTTTAAACTATGGCTGTTGTGGTTTCGACATACTTTCATATGATCGCTTTCCCTCCTAAGGGTGGAATCACGGTAATTGATCAACTTGCTTTATTTTCCTCTAGTTCACAGGAAACTGGAAGTGTTTTGTTAGTTCATGAACCTCTATTATCTCTTAAGAACATTAGAATAGGTATCTTCAAATATTCTTCCCTAAGGGGCACCTTTTCACTACCGTCACCATCACAAACAATAAAACTTACAAAAGTTGAGACCTATAACATGATATCTTCCACTTCATCTGACTCATGGAAGATTTCCAATAATTTTAAAGCTGATATGTGTAATGAAACCATGCCTCTAAGCCCAATTGAGCCTGCATAGAAATAAATCTTTTTGGCTTGCACAACAAATCCAAATGCATCATTACTGATTATATGGATTGATCGTTCATTAGAATATGATACTTCCTCTGATCCTTTTTCATGTACATTATCTACTCATGAAGGAATCATCCAATCAATGATGACAGAAGAAGAACCATGCATAGATTATCATCATCAATCCCATCTTCCAAATCGCATAGAAGATATTCCAAATGAACTCAATCACCTTTCAATCATTGATTTCCTTTCAAATTCTATATTTATAGATGCAGTTGATTCCTAACTAAACTTATCGAATATCGAAGAAACCATTTCTATTGATATTTCAACCAAACCTGGAATTTTAGAAAACATCCATGTCGGAAAATCTCATTCTCCGTTGGAAATTGAAACTTACCGTGCTATTTTCAATGAATTCTGCGATATATTTTCTTGGTCATATGAGGAAATGCCAGGTATTGATTCTAGTATAGTTGAACATGAGATTCAAATTTATCTTGATGTCAAGCTGGTATGATAGTGCCTCCGTCTTGTTCATCTTAAGAGGGATGCTACCATAAAAGTAGAAATTGAAAAAATTTTGCATGTTGGTTTCATATACCTCGTTCCTCTTACCCATTAGGTTTCCAATATTGTTCATATCATGAAGAAACAAGGAACAATATGAGTGTGTGTTGATTATAGGGATGTTAATCATGCTTGTCCAAAAGATAACTATCCCACTCCCTTTATTGACTAGATAATTGATGAATGTGTTGGATGTGAAATATTTCATTTATGGATGGCTTTTCTGGCTATAAGTAGATCAATATTTGCCCAGTAGACCAATATAAAACTTCCTTTATTTGTCCCTAGGGCACATTCACATATAGGAAACTCCCTTATGGTTTGAATAATGTTGGAGAAACTTTTAAGAGGTAAACACATTATGCCTTCCCTGAGATCAAACACATCATTCAACCCTATCTAGATGACTTATCTGCTCATTCACGGAAACGAGTTGATCACTCGCAACATTTGAGAGCCATATTTTCATGGTGCTGATAGTACAAAATTTGACTCAATCCACATAAATGTGTGTTATGTGTTGGTTTTGGTTGTTTTCTTGGTTTCATAGCATCCAAAGAAGGAATTCGACTCGACCCCTTGAAGATTAAGTAAATTCTTGATCTGCATCCACCTTCCAATTTACTTTAGTTACAGAGACTCCAATGGAAGGCTAACTTTTTAAGGAGATTCATTCCCAATTGTGCCAAAATGGCTAAAGGATTTAATCAAATTTTGAAAAACGAAATTCCCTTCCATTGGGACTAGGTTACACAAGCTTCCTTGATGCAATCAAAGATACCCTGATCCGAGCGTCATTAATGTATTCCCCTAATTATCAAAATGACTATTTCTTGTATCTTACAATTGCAGGTACCACCATTTATATGGTTTTAGACAAAGAAGAAGATGGGATTGAACATCTGATCTATTATTTGAGTCATAATCTCAATGATACAGAAGTTCAATATTCTTCCATGGAGAAGCTAGCTTTTGCTTCCGTTCAGGCTATATAAAGTTTTCACCATTATATCCTGCTCCGAAAGACGACTGTCATTTCGGATTGAAACCCTATGACATACATCTTGTCACGTCAATTCCTGGGGGGTGTTGGAGCCTAGATTTACCTCAGGCTGAAAAGGTAGGATCCATGGCCAACATCAAACCACGCTCAGCTTGGTAGCTAGCCCTACCAGGTCAGGAGAGGGCTCTCTCTGGGTCAATCTCAGAAATTTATATTCACTAAAGGCTTGAGATGACTGATTTAGCTACTGATCTTAGGATATGTATATGTGTGCAAGAGTTTGATTGAATGAATTGATGATTTTTTGGCTCTAATGAGAGGAAGATTTTGGGTGCGGGGAATGAGGCTCAGTCTTGCAGGGATCTCAATGGGGCAAGGTAGGCAACTGAATTTGGCACTCTAAATCAAGTGAGATGGATGGATCAGACAGAAGAGAATTTTAAGAGGGCAAGAGAAGCCATGGATCCTCTCCAAACAGTGGAAAATATAAGAAACTAAAGAAAACATCAAGTAGAGCACTACAATTTCAATGTATTCTACTTACACTCTTGTTTGATTTAGTTGAGAAGAAATAAGAGAGAAAATGATATAAATAACACATGAATAAATTCACAAATACATAAGAAAGCATTATACTAAAACAAAATCCATAGGGATCCCAAAGAGTACTACAAACCCTGGTCTCAATTCCTTAGCCAAAATGTTGATATGAGTGTACAATGAAGCTCCTTTCTTTCTCAAGACTCCAACCATGATAATGACTGAAAAAATACATAATATAGACAAAGCATAGCTCATCCTTACCTCTAGCAGCTGATCTCACATGTTTAGGAGCTGATCCAACTGATTCTAAACTAGGAACTAGAAATTAGGCAATGAAATAGCATGCCTCTAGAAACAAGGGAATTGATTCATTCAGTTTCAAACAACTTTTTAACTGATGAATCTACCTAACCAGGTGAGAAATTTACATATTTACATCATAATCTATCAATGTACATGAAATTACATCACAATTTGACATTAAGAAAGTGAAAAAGCCAAACTGGCCAAAACTGGGCGAAAAACAGAGCAATACTTGGTCAGACTGGGAATTTTTCCTCTATGCGTCACGCCTGATTCTCTATCTGCCATGCCTGTTTGGACCCACTTTTGGAGGCCTTCCAGATGTCAAAACTAGCTCCAAGTATTCTTGTTGGCAAGCTCTGCCTGTCTACATTCCAACCTAAGTGGAATTTTTCAGTTTGGCCTTCATTTACCCTGTCAAAAATCAAATCTCCCAAGACTACTTCCTGTGTGTCAAAATAAGGGCAGTAAGGTCATTTTTTGAGTGTTTTTGACCTTTCTAAGGGCTCAAAACCTACCCATATTTCTTGGCCATAGGTAGGAAAGCCTAATTCTTCATTCCAAATCCAAAAATGCTGAGCTTTTGTGATTTAGAGGCTCCTAGCAAAAGCGAGTGCCACATGGCACGGTGCATAGGGCAGAAATTCCTGTTCTTGTGCCAAAAAATTTCAAAAATGCAAAAAGTCCTCCAAATTTTTTGAAATTTGGGTTGATTCTTCTCTATATAGAGCTATGTTGGGCCAAGAAAGCCTCAGCCAATATCCAAATTCGATCATGCTCCTTTCACCTCTTTGATGCCTTCTTCAATTTTGCCTTTAAACTCCTTATTCTTGCCTTGCAAACTTTGTTCCTCACCATGTAATGAAAATCCATGTGTCTCAACAAGTCTTTCTCCTTATTAACCTTTTCCAACAATCTCTCTAAGTGGATATTGAGAGAGCCAAGACTCCCGGTTGGTATTGATCTCTTGCTCAAGTGAAGTGAACTCCACCCTCCTTCTTTGGGCAGCTTGGCGATTCTCCCAAATGTTTTGTAACTCCATGATCACCTGATGATCTTCAAGCTTCTTATTCCTTTGCTCCAATTATTTTATAATCCACTTAGCCCTCTCCAAGTTGAGGGACAAGGCCTTGATGTCTGTCTGCTGCTCTTGGATGATTTCTTTGAGATTTGTGCTTTGTGGGGCCATATCTGTATCATCATCCTCAATAAGAATAAAGTCCCGCTCACCTGAAGGCCCCTCATCCTGCTTTGGCCTCTTTCCTTTGTCCTGAACCTGTGGTGTTGATGATTGAAGTGAGACCCCTTCCACCCTAGGTGGAGATAATACTTGATTTGATGTTGCGAACAACTGCATAGTGCCCTTCTGACAAGTGATAAACACTGGCATACTGGCGACCCATGTCTCATGACCCTCATGCTGATAAGAAGGTCCACTGGTCTCATGCAAAGCCTCTGAAGGTCCTTGAGGAGCTGTGGAAAACTCACGAGAGATGAAATCCTCCCAAGTGATGCCCTGTAAGCCAAGCTAATGGATGACCACAATTTTGATGAGAGCAAAATGGTAAATACTATTGAACTGATGCTGAGGAGTTTTGTGCTGCACTAGAGTGGTCATCCTTTCAATATTTTGGCACATGAAGTAAGGGATGTTCATCATCCATCCCTGGTTAAAATGCATCAGCAGCCTGATATGATAAGCATACAAATGGGAGAACCGACCCACACAGCTGAAATACTTCATGATCAGTTTCATTAAAGGAGCATATTCATCTCTGAGGTACCGAAAAGGAAACACTCTCTTGAGTTGTCTAAAAAATCCAAGCTTGATGTATGGTTCATAATGCTGCTGGTCAATTTGCTCCTTCTTGTTCCATTGCTCTCCAATGTTGGTTATACCATTTGCTAGTGAATGGATTCTGGTGTTAACGTGAAAGTGAAACCAGCTAGAGTGGCTTGACCATCATGTAAATGCAGTACAAATAAGTGGACCAACTCATGGTGAAACTGAATGCTAGCAACCTTCTCACAAAATTCATAGTAGGACTAGTGTTGGAAACAAGAGATAGCAAGTGGGCAGGCCTGTAACTCAACATGAGTAGTTGGTTCTTCTCGAATATGTTTGCCACCTCTATGAGGCCTCCTGGGTGCATGTACCTCTGTTGGTGAATCACTGTGGGTCTTGGAGAAGTAGGTGATGATATGCCGAACTGTCTTGAACTATCTTGATGATGTGTTCTAACTTTTCCACCAAGTGAAGAGTGATACAAGGGACTGTAGAGGGGAAAAAATAGTGAGGGATTTAGGGACTGTTTGGAGTAGGGTTTAGCTAAGAGAAATGGGGAATGAGGGAATGATTTAGGAGGGACTAGGGTTTGGGTGTTTTTTTTTGAGATTTTGGGAAATGGGAATTGGGGTATGGATTAGGGGTGTGTGAATTAGGGGAATAATGAAATCAAGGGAAAAATGGAGTAGGGAGTGGTGAGGTGAGGGGATAACTTGGTAGCCCAACAATTAACACAAAACCCTAACACTATTTGCTTTGGAGAGAGAGGTAGGGTTTGGTTTCTTTAAACCCTCACCATGCAACAAACACCATCAAACAACCATCAAATTTGTATGAAAAGTAATGGCAAATGGTCAACCTACTTGTATCAATGAAAATCCATGTGTTTTGGGCGTTTTGGAGCAAGTTTTTGAAATTTCAGGGTTGTTGGCTGTGTGAGCCATGCAACAAACCCAATGCATAGCACCCAGTGCATGCATTGCACTTGTGCAAAATTGAACTAAAGGTTGAGGCCCACTATGCCGCGCCGGTTGTATCCACCGCGCCTCCTGCCCAGTGCATCGTGCCTCTGCTTTTTGGCAATGTTTTCTCCAACTTCACCTTTTTCGCCTCAAAACGACTTTGCTTTGCTCCAAGAGTGCAAACGAACTTTGAAATTTGAAGAAATGACTTATAAACAAAGAGCTTTTAAATTTTTGGTTCATGAAACCCACTTTCATAATGTTTTGAATTTGACTTTATTTTTAAACTATGTTTTTGAACTTTTTCACTTCTTTTGAGCTTTGTGATGAACAAAATGACCTGTGCTTTGAGGTATTGGAGCTACAGGGGCTAGGGAAAGTGACCAGGGTTGCAAGGGAAGTAATTTTTTTATGAAGAAAATAATATTACATGATTTTTGTACAATAAAAACAATAATACTATGTTTTTCCTCAAAACTTTGTTTTGAGGAAAAACATATTTCTGAACACTTGATGATGAATTTTATTGATGTTGGAACCTCCTCATGTGCCTGCTAGGTGCTATTGGACATTTTAAAACACTTTTTATGAAATCCTAATGAAACCCTAGACCTAAAGGACAATGGAACCCTAAAACAAAACCTTTGCAATCTTTAAGACAAAAGATAACTGTATATGCTTTTTAATGAACAAACATGAGCCAGTAGGTAAATGACATGAGGGAAAAAGTAGGAGAAACCACTATCATCAGATGATACATGCACCTAATGGAATGCAGCTGACTCGGCAGGACACCTAATATGAAATGCAACAAGAGGATTTGATCTCTGACGGAGGGATGAAGATACCGACACTAACATTGGCTCCAATGGGGATGGTAGCTCCTTGGAGGTGCCAAGAACTATAGATCTCTGGGAAAGCTGATAGTGCCTTCGTCCATTGGGCTATGGAGTCAATAACTTTGAAAAAACAAAGCTGAACTCTTGATTTAAAGACTCAATTTCAAGACTGAATGTGACTCAACATTGACCCATTTTCAAGATTGAAATTGACCGGACGTCCTAACTCTAACAAACCAAACCAAAACTAAAATCAAACATTAGCTTTATAGCCTTCACCTTGGACCCCAAGTTGAAGAATGAAAATAGTACACACTTGCAATGGAATTTAAACAAACCGGTATATATAGTGATGAGTGGGACAACAGAAAACATTTCACAAATAATACCGCTTGAGGAGCCGACCATTGACCGCTTGTTGGTACCATCCCATGACCTCCTTTTTCCTCCTAAAACATATCATTTGCCTACTTCTTTCCATCATATATCTCTTAGATCCCTTGAAAATTGATTAGTTAATAGTCCTATAGTTATTAAAACGCATTAAAATTGATTTACGAGTTTTATGTTAACGAATTAGGAATTTTTGGTAAAATGGCTACAGGAAGTTCCAACATCCTGTAATTGGTTCATTGTTTGACATGTGGCATGACAGCTAGGCTAGAGCGAAAGGTAGGGATGAAAAGTAGAATGTCCAAGCATGGACGAATACCTATCCTACAGCAGAATTGACCCTCCTACATGCGCGGTCAACGAAGGTCAAAGTATAGCATGTTGGCGACAAAGGCAGGAACAGCAAAGCATTCAATTGATTTAGTTTTGTTCTCTTTTTGAAATCAGTTTAGGATAGAAACATTTTCAAAAATCACGACATGGTAAAAGCGACAACAGCCACATCATGAATGTACATTCGTTTTCGAAATGTAAGGGTTGTAAAACCATATGTAAAGACAGTTCTGGATAGTCAGTCAGTTTTATCATCATCGTTGTTTCGTTTTGAAAACAGAGTTTTGAATTTAATATCAAGGACATCGTTGCAGTCACGATCTCTTGCGTTGATTTGATAATTGCGTGATAACAGTCCAGTATACCTCTGGAACGCGGACGGGCCCTGTGTTAACGTGGTATACTGTTGTTTTCTTTTATTTACAGCTTAGGGTATTAAATATGCGCAGTGATTAGAATTGGTTTATGTTTATGATATGCGTATGATTTATGCTTATGATTGTGCTTGAATAGATCATCACTGAGATCATGAACCGTATCCTGTAAGGGATTCGATCCCTTGTTGTCTTGTAAAGCAATGTCATGAACTCTTATGCTTACGATTTCCATATATTTTTTTATCTTGTATGAATGTTAATGAATGTTGAGTAATTGCTGAACAGGGGTTTTATGCATGGTGTCTCTGTAAGGGGATTAAAATCTTGGTTTACAGTGATACACAACGTTTTAGTTTGATAAATGAATTGAATCTTGGTTTGCAGTGATACACAGCGTTTTAGTTTGATAAATGAATTGAATGGCAGTGTTGTAACTAGGTAGATTAGACTTAGCTAATAATCCTTTATGTCTATATACTTTAGACGCATGCCTCTAAGTCTACGCACCCTGGTCGATAATAAATATAGCCTAGTCTAGCACCCTAGATATGACACTACAATGGTGATCACTTAAATTCTCCTTTTTGCCTTTTTTTTATGGACCCTTTTCCAACCTCAGGGTTGGGATCAACTCGCACCAATTCCATTTCATTAGCAGATGTCAGTGGGGGGGTTTCTTTGTCTGAATCTAAATTTTTAGAGGTATGCACTCTTTTTGTACCCCCAACCTATTTTCTAAAAGAGCCTCATTTTTTTGTTGATTTGATACTCGATTCTCTTGTATTTCAATGTCATTATGTTTATGAAACACAACCTCATCCTGGGCCTTAATGACCACTTCTGCTTGGCTTTGAGGAACCTCCATATTTTCATCATCTTCTTCTTCCGATAGGTAGGGATTTGAGGTTTGCCAACCTTTTGGCTTATGAACCTACCCCTTTTTCTTCTTTGGGATCTTTTTGTACTATGGGCATGTGTTTTGCAGATGACCTGTTTGAAAGCATGTTCGACATCTAAATGTTGTATTCTCGTAGTCTAATACATGTTTCCACTAAGTGTGTTTCATTTGAATGTGATCCTGTAGACCTTTATTGAGGTCTATCTCTACACATATTTTGGCAAAGGAAAATAGATCTTTCTTTGATCTCTCAAGGTCCATCCCTTTGTATTTCTCCAGGGTGTTTCTAATTTCCTCTAGGACTTTATGGTGCTAAAATGAGAGAGGAAGATTTGGTAGCCTCGCCCAAACCAACATTGTTGAGACCACCATGCTTGTGGCATCAAACTCTGGGAGCCATGGGGTGATGAAGAGCCTAGCTTTACCCTAGAACCAAGGCCCATCATTCATAATAGTCCCCAAATCTTTCAGTGTATCAATTTGGACAATAAAAAAGCCTTTGGAGAATAAATAAATGTCACAATTTGGGGTCTAGAAGGAGAAGACCGACTGATGTAGAGCATATGATTTAGGCCAAAAGCCATTGAACCTGCAATTAATAGCCTTAGATTGGAGAGTAGAAAAAATTGACTTTACTTTTGGAATATTCAACTCCATGGTCGATGCTTGTTTCATTTGTTCTACGATGTATGGATGTGGTTTGAATTGTAGCTTATGTTGAATTAGTTGACTTTCCTTGTACTACATCCTTAAAAGAAGCAAATGTGTTAGAGTTTATGTGGCCTAGAGATCCTCCACGTAATCTCATGTTCAAAAAAATGGTAGAGTTCCTCGAGATGTGATAGTCCTTCATCTGGAAGGGGTCAAGGAGCACCTTTCCTTGAAAAGATAGGCATTGAGATTTAACAGGGATTTTCAACCTGTGTTTTATTGGTTGCTTCAAAGAAACCACAGAATATGATCCCCCAATCTATAAAAGAGTGGATTTCCCATTTATGTTTTCTAGAAAAAAATGGAAGGGATCCTGAGCCAAGTCTACCAAAGTATGGTCCAAACCAGAGTTGGGAATGTGAGGTAATGCTCCATACGAGGACAGAGCATAAGGGAGCGTTGGCAACAATAGCTCTGCAAACCTTGAAGCCAACTGGACTAGGCACACGGAAGAGCCCCTAGCAAAAAATAAACAGAGTATAGCATGCAATTTAGAAAGGCGTGTCATCCACAAGCGCCTTGTGAAAGCTAAACCCCACGAGGAAAACAACTTGCCAATCCATTTTTCAGGCATTGAGACAAGTCTGCTACCTCATTTAGCACGTTGATATGGGTTGTTTCCACGAGGTTGAGTCTTCTATTGCTCGCAAAGACTAGGAACATTTTACAATGAGGGTTCAACCACATCATTGAGAAATGTGTTGAAAACAACTAGTAGCCCACGCATTGGAGGAAAAGAGGCACCTCGACTCTATTACTTGGTTTGTCTCCACTGTTAACCACAAGATCAAATATTATGGTGACACCCCATAGAAGAGCACAATAGAGAAAACCCTAGAGCGACATGCGAGATCCATTTTTTTCAATATTCCAGCTGTGATGTAACAATAATGTTTTTTGGTCCCCAAAAGCTTCTACTAAATGAGGTGAGGCAATTCTTCCTCTACCTTCTCCTAGGTGTACAATTTAGCCTTGTTTGAAGCTTTCCTTTCAACCTAATAATTCAAAGGTCATGTTGCCCCTGTCTTATATTTCTAGACCTCTTATGCCAAATTGTATCCTTTGTCAACTCTTCTTGAGCATTTGGTGCCAAATCCTCTATGGAAGGTAGGACTTGTTCATGTTCCTGATCCAGCATGGAAATTAGATTCTCTACATTTACCACTAAGTAAAGGTGCATGTGTTGGGGTAGACTGAGTCTATAGGTGTTATCTCCAACCTTTTCTAGTATCTAAAAGGGACCATGTCATAGATCCTTGATTTTCTACTAGGACCCTTTAGCCTCTCCTTGTTCAACTGTAATTATCCTTTGTCTCCTACCTTGAACACTTCTTTGTTTTGTGATAATCATGCATGGCCTTTTATTTTCCCTGTGACTTTTGTAACATCTTCTTTACCTGCAGATGGATCTGCCTGATCTTTTCGACGAGTTTCTCTTCCCTTAAGGCATCCCCTATAAGATAATCCCTCACTCCTCATTGTCCGTATACAATATCCAAAGGTGAAGGTGGAAAATATCTAAAACATGTTTCAAATGGGGGCTTACTAGTAGAAGTGTGAAATGCTCTATTATAAGAGTTTTGTATATATACTAAATTTTCATCCCCAAGTCTTCAGATTCTTCTAATGGTAGCATATGAGCCTTCCTCCCTACATCATGACCGCTCCCATAGCATACCCATTCACATATGTGTCCAATTTAAAGGGTTGTTGCTAGTTTGGTAATGCCAAAACCCGTGCTTGATTAATCTTCTTCTTTAGCTCCTCCAAGACCCTCTTTTAACCCTTTTCCCACTACAAACTCTTGTGACTTGATATTATGGCATGGAGTGGTGTTGCTACTACTAAACATAATGCTATTAATTTCCTCATGTATTGCGTCATCCGAGTGAAACTCCTAACCTTGGAAACTTTAATAGGCACCAGCCACTTCATGATGGCCTCCATTTTGGCAAGATCTATATTCAAATCTCCTCCACCTATCACATATCCTATAAGCACCAAAGACTATTGTACAAACTCACACTTCTTGAGATTTTCTAGCATATGGTGCTCCTTTAACATCTCTAACACCTGCATCAAATGTGAGATGTGATCCTTCTAGGTAGCAATATATACTAGCATATCATCCAAATAAAAAAATAACAAATTAGTATATGATTGGGCGCAATATATCATTCATTAACCTCATAAGCGTAGTTGGTGCAATGCGTAGACCAAACAACATGAATGGGCACTCATACAAACCTTGTTTGATTTTGAAGGTGCTCTTCCACGTATATTATTCTCTGACGTGAACCTAGTGATATCATGATGTTTAGTCCATCTTGGTGAAGTATTTTTCTTATTGCAACTAATCTAGTAGATTATCTATCTTGGGTAGGGGTTACCCATTCCTAAGCATCATTTTGTTTAATGTTGTGTAGTCAATACACTTCCACCAAGTCCCATCCTTCTTTAGCATAATGATGATGGGTGGTCCACATGATGAGGTAATTAGTCAAATGATACCCTGTTCTAGTAGCTACTACGAGTGCTTCATCACCTCGTTTTCCTTTATAACAAGCTACATGTATAGCCCAATGTTTGGCAATGTAGAGTCCAACAATAGTTGGATATCGTGATCCACTTCCCTCTTGGGTGGTAGCTTTTTAGGCTCCTAGAACAACTGTTCTAGTTGTTGTTTATGTTTCTTGGTGAACCCCTCCCAGGATGAGTGAGCTCTCATGTACTCTTCTAGATATTAATTATCTTAAAAACATCAAAACATATGCTAGAATTGATATAAAAAATTGGCTTAGTTGGCATTTACCAAAAATACCTTCGACTTGCCTTTGTGTGTGTTGATGATAAAGGATTTTCCATATTTAATAAGGCAATAGTGGTTGGCTCTTCACATTAGTATCACATCTTGCATGTACGTATAGTGACTCCCAAACACAATGCCACATACACCTAGTGGAACTACATCCAATTCTACTTCATCAATAAAGTCATCACTAGTAGAAAATTTGATTGTGCACTATTTGGTTACCTTTATCTATGCTTCCTTGTTGACCCATCCCAATGGACATGGGCTAGGATGTTCATGAATCTCTAGTCCCAATTTCTTGACCAGAACTGTTGTTATAAGATAGTCCTATGATCCTAATTCGAATAGAGCATCATTTTTTGTCTTCTTAACCTATATCCTTGTATGGAAGAGTTTGGTCATTTCCTTCTCTTTCCGTTGTCGAAGGTTTCTAATATTCACCCACTTATGCATTGATGTACATATAATATTATCATCCATGCATGAATTGCTTTCCACCTGGTTGCTTGAGTATGTGGTCATGAGATTTTTCTTCTTAGTATATTTCTTTTGTTTCGTGGGGTTGAGTTATGGATGCAACTTCCAACACTTCTTTGTATGACCATCAATGTTACTATGGTTATAGTGGTTGTTGGGGTCTTTGCACTGGTGTTTTGTGGTTATTTCCTCTTTGTCCTCTCCCCCCTTCCACTTATTCTTTCCCTTCTTGGAGGTTTCCTAGTGCTCCTTTTGATTTGACCCACTTGATTGCCTTTTCATATGGTCCATGTTCTCCAGGCATTGTGCCTGTGCACATGCCTCATCCATTGTTCTGGTTTGAACACCACCACTTGCTTTTACAAATTATATTTTGGACCCGCCAGATACTTGAGGAGTACGTCCAAGTTCTTTGGGAAAATTCCCAGCGTTATTTCCATCTTTCTAAATTCTTTAGCGTACTCCTATACACTCTACCCTTGCTTCTTCTCAAAGTAATGCCCCTAGATCCACTAGTCTTCTACATACCTGATAGGGTAGAACTAAGAATTTACGAGAATTTTGAAATCCTCCCACTTATTCAATAAAAAATCTCCCTCTAGGGTCAAGGTTTCTATGTGACTTTCCCACCAAATCATGGTATAGGCCTCTAATTTCAGTTGTGAAACAATTTTTTCTATTTTGGCTCTATATGATGAACACTAGAAGAAATTGCTAACTACTGCAACCAATTATTTAACTTTAAAGCATTAATCTCACCTTAATACGACTTGATGTTAACCTTCACTTCCTTCTTGAACAAGGACTATGATTGGTCCACAACACTCAAACTTGGTGGATCCTTTTTAGATTCTTACTTAGACTTCCTCTTTGGTTCTTCCTAATACCCTGATCTCCTATCTGATTCAATCTTTGCATTAGAACCTCCATCCTCTATGAATAACTCAAGCTTATTAGTTAAAACTTCCATGAAGAGGATCACATTATGGTTTATATCTGCAACTTGTTCTTCCAGCCGCATAAACCTCTCTTCTATGGGATCTTGAGGGTTATTAACACATTTATTACCCATAACCGGGGTTTTATTATTTTTGGATTAACCAATCTAGATCTCATGCAACTTCCCATAATATACCCAATGAAACCTACTTTGATACCAATATGATACGTAAAATGCCATGGATATTCCACTCGATGAATCGTCAAAACAAATCTACTAAGTTATATTTGGAAATATGAAATCCGCACTATGAGGGTTATTTTTTCCTTACAATTATGGATTCGTTAGTTACTTTTAAGCCCTCAAAATGCCTACCCGAAATTTTCCAAATTGAGACCATTGGTAAAAATGACCTTATAAGTAATCCTCCAAATTTTCCACTCTAAAAGCATCGAGATGGATGAAAAGTAATGTATTGATCCAATATGGATAAAATTTAGCTTGAATGACTTAAATATTATAGCAATAAATAGTAATTTTTTTATTACTCGTCAAGTTTATGGCTAGCCAGAAACACTTGAAGGTGGGAAGTGAAGATATAAAACATGTGTAATGTGTAGCACCACCTCATGCCCATATAACTAAATCAAAATTGACGAGCATGTTTCCCTTGTATTCTATCAAATACTATAATATATTTACATGGTACATTGGCATATCCATGGAAACACCCAAAAATAGTGGTAAGTGATACGAAACAGTAAATCCTTAATAACTTCTTATACTAAATACCTCTCACTCATCACTTTTAAATTATAAATAATTGAATTAATAATATTAATAATTCTCCGTGGCATTTAAGTTTTAAAATTAAAGCAAACTAATTAAAAAATTGGTTTACATCTATCTAAACACTTTTTATTGTTAAGCAATTGCATTCACGCGTAGACCAAATTTCAACCTAAAACTCACACTAAATATGTAATATGTGATTAAATTTAGTTGAGCAATAATCATTATGATTAAAAAATTATAGAAATGTACGTTAACTTTTTTAATTGGTGATTTATAAAATTAGTTATAGGTTGTCATTTATTTTTGGCATGTCACTAGGGAAACCATACAAGAGACTGAATAATTAATTAACATGAATTGTCCAAAAATAAGCTAAGGGGTGAATAATCAAACTATAGAAGTTAAGAGTTATTCTTGTAGTAGGGAAATCGATCGAGAATATAGCAAAATGAGTGATCATAGTTTGTGACTGCACGTATAAGACCAACAAGAACCCTCATCAAAAGAAAAGGGTTGTATCATGGGCGGGAAAATTAACTAGGAGAGACCCAACACAATGTACCAAAGTCCTAAACATTTTAGACAAAGCAACAAATAAAAGGAAACTAAGAGTCATGAAGATAGGGAAGTATCCAAGTCTATGGGGTGGTCTTCGTCTTTGAAATATGGTATCATTGTCAAGCCTGGAGGCAAGCCCATTTCTAGCGAGTAAGATGGCCTTCAACATCCATCAACAACAACTTCAATTCATCCAAATTGTGCAATATATTATCCTGCATCTTGTCTGTCAACTAAGACTTTCCCTTGAAGAGTCTTGAGGTGCCAATATAAATCCATTGTGTATAAGTAATGGTTATGCTTGCCTCTAGTATTCTCGATGTCAAGAATCCAATCAATAAGACCATTAAGAACCTACAAATTCAAAGTTCCTAGACGTTCATGGTGAACCTCATCCTCCACAACATTCATCTTGGACTGAATTTTTGGGGGAATGTGGGCCTCGAAGTGACACACGAAAGCCTCGACATGAAACTGAGCCATCAAACCAACAGTTTCCCCTTCACCTCCATCACCCCAATGACAACGAGCATGCCAATGTATCATTGCTACTGACAAAAGGAAGTGTCGTGCTAGACAATGGAGCCCCAAGGCTAAGGGGTGTATGAAATGTAGCCCCATAACAAACCATAACATTCAGAGGGGACAACTAGTGATTCTACAAAAGTTAGGGAATGTATCATACTTGTAGCATTATATGGAAAGCATGAGAGGAAATCCAAGGAGAAGTGTTCAAGTGATGGAAAGAAAGGGAGGAGGTACAACTAAGTCCCTTGAGTAGTAGGGGAAACAATAGGGAGAAGAGCAACAAGTCAAAGTGTGGGAGCATATCTGAGACTTCTCTAAGGTGCCCTCACTTAACATATAAAAGCTTATCATAGTCAAGGATTTGAAAGTCATACTAAGGCACATTGGTTTTGGATCCTTGTCATCTTATCTCATGCTCAATACACTCCTTAATCAGATTAGAATGCATCTGAAAGTAACACAAGAGATTAAAATGTGGCCTATTCTTGGGCATAAAAAATTCAAAGTGCATCAATTGCTAAATAACACCATGATGTTTGAAGTGGGCGCCCTCTCTATCAAGGATAGGATGACTCATCACTGAATCCTATGATTAAGAGAAGTGTTGACGGTAATTTGGGGTGACTTATAGGCTCATTAACTATAAAATTGGTCGAAGGATAATTTGTGTGCCAAGTCATGCGAGTGTCCATCTGAAACATGAGGTGCACTCTGCAATGGAAAGGGGGGTGTAACGTTCATCTATATGGTGTTTATCTGGGCAATTTTCCATTAAGAAGTGACCACAAGAAGTATAGAACCCTTCCCACATGGAAACTAGCAACAATTTTGAGTTCCCTAGGGTGCAATCTGTATTTTATTCATGGATGGATAATGACTCTCTCATACCTGATACTTAGTGTGTGGAATTGAGGGAGAGCCTTGTCCTGACATGTTGGTCTAGATTTGAAGCTTTCCACAACGAGTTGGCTATTGCGTTTCGATATTTTTAACCTCTTTGTTGGGTGTGGATAGGGGATTTCAAAGGGAGAAAAAGAGTCAACATTGGCGACTATGATGAAAATATGGTAAGGGTTTCTTCATATGTATTATTGTCCATTCCTTTGTATTATTTTACTAGCATTTGTATTCTTGTCATCGTTGTATCAACAAGGGTGTCTTTTATAGCCTCATGTAGAGATTCAATTACAATCTCACAGGGTTTTAATTGGATGTTGGAAAGGGAAATTAATAGGGGTGGCTGGAACTTCCCCAAAATATGAATTAGGGGTTGGCGCATCACTTCCTAATGTGGAAATTTTGTTCAGTTGTTATGCACTCAAATTTTATCCATGGTCTCAGTTGATTATAAACCTCTTTGGGTGGATTTATTTGTTAAATACCTAAGGTGGAGACTTTATGTTATAAGTATGTCCAGAAGACACTCTTCTCCTCCCATATAACAAGGCACTCCACTATGGACATTTTAATTGACCAAAAATTGCAACTTCCATAAATGGAAGATGAGGTTAATAGCCTGATACTGTAGATTGAAGATTTGCAACAGGTTATTGTTGTGAATATTCATTTCAATGTTCCTATAGTTGATTTTGTTAATGGTACTTGGTTTTTGCTTCCAGATCTAAATGTCTTAGCTTGATCTGAATCTTGGGGGCCAAGACCCATATGCAACCAGCTCACAAAATAGAAGAAAAGATAGATCAATGGCTTCAAAATTAGCCTCTTTGAGGGGGAAACCTCCCTTACATTACACAAATGAACAATTCTTGGATGATACAAATGACAAGACCTCCTTTCTATATATAAGAGTCTAAGGGATCACAATACAATCAGAGCCTACATAACAATAATATTGTAAGGGCACAACAATAACAATAGTGGGGCTTCTATGGGGCACAATAATAACAATACGAGGACTACATGGGCACAACCATACAATAAGGGGATTGCACTAATAACAATAAGGGGCTACACTAGTAGTATATGGACCTAACATGCCCCTCTCCTTTAAAAAGTGTTGTCCTCAAGGCTTGTGTAGTTCTTGATGCTTCTGTATAAAATTCTCATCCTCCCATGCAGAAACTCCAGTAGTTAAGTTCTTCCACTTGATGAGATACTCTAAAATTGATCAATTTCTTAGCTTTCGGGTTCTTATTGTTGGCATTATGATACAGGTGTTGTCCTTGATGGAAACTCACTCAGATGAAAGATCACAGTGCAACATGACAACAACAAAGAATTACAAATCAAACTACAAAGCATGAAGAAAGAGAGGTATACGCAGGTTCACCTTGACCAAGCTGCGTATACACACAGGTTCACTGAACACAAGTAGGGTATACGTACACACGCACTTTCACAAAAGGAAAAGCGCATATATGTTGGAAAACTAAGTTTTTGGTCCGAGATATATGGTCTAAGGTATCTTGATCCATGGTATCGGTCCAAGGTATTTGGTCCGAGGTATTGACCCTAGGTATTTGGTCCAAAGTATTGGTCCTAAGTGGTTTTGATCCATGATATTGAGAAAGGCCTAACACTATATAAGGAGGAGAATATCATTAGGCCAAGGTGTGCAAGAATTGAATATCTGATGAAGTGTGAGATCTAGTATGCAAGTTATCAGCTTATGGTGCTTTGCTTGATTTGAACCAAGGATAAACCTTAGTGGTTGATGAGGGATAAGATCTAATGATGGATCAGGATCTTAAGGCTTGAAATAAATTATCATTATATGGTTTGATCGTGTATAGTCTACATTTGAATATTGACGCATGTGTTATTATGTAAATGTTATGATCTAGGTATAACTAAAGTTTGGAATAGCTGCAAAATTATGAATTAATATTTGCAGATGTATATGCTAGTTGGCTTTGGTAAAAGTGCATATACACGTTGGTTCGGTTCATCAGAGTAGCGTATACATTATGGGATATGATATTTGAGGTTGCAGTTGGATCTGGTTGTTGTTGTAAAATTCTAGGTTCTGCTCTGTGTTTTGGTGACTGTGTTGATGATAGTATTCTAAATGTTCAAATTGATTGATTGTGATTTGCTTCAGTGACGATGGGCTTTCAGTGATTCAGTTGTGGGTAATTCAGAGATTGATAATTGAGTTTCAATGATTGGTTGTATTGCAGTGTTGATTGATTTTGAGCTTCAATGTTATTGATGTGTCCAATATGAAAATTGGATGAAACGTGGCCTTCGTATTGTGGTGTTCTGTTCAAGGAGTATCCAGTCTGAAAATTTATGAAACGTGGTCCCTGGAGGAAGAGAAAAGGTCGTAGCCTTCTATAGGTCGGTGCCTACGTACTGGTAAACATATCAGTTAGTACAAGAGCCAAGGAGTTTGAGCTCCCTTCCAGTAGCAGCTAGAAAATGAGTGAAGGTTGGAGCTTTCAATAGGTTGGCGCCTACATACTAGTAAATGGATCAACTAGTACAAGAGCTAGGGGGTTGTAGCTCCCTTCTAGTAGAAACTGGAGAATGAGAGAAGGTTGTAGCCTTCTGCAGGTGGGTGCCTGCATACTGGTATGAGTATGCACCAGTACAAGATTGTAAACAGGTTTTTCTTATATTAAAAGAAGACAACAACTGGTGGCTTTTGTCCTGCATTGGGTTTCCACCTTAAATCTTGGTGTTCATGTGTGTTTCTTATGTGTGATGGTTTCTTCTGATATTACTGCACATGGTTACTTTTTATATGGTTAATGAAGTACTGATTGAAGATCAACATATGATGAATTAAATGAATCATAAATTTGTTGGATATACGTTGTTTGCCTTAAACACAATTGCATGTACACGTAGGTTACCTTCATTGAAGTAGCGTATATAAATTAGAGTATGAAAAGAAAAGGATTATTGACTTGGCTAATACTGATTCACCCCCCCTTCTCAGTGTTATTTCCAACACTTATTTCCGTGATTGCTTCAGGTTCCAATATGATTTTTCCTTCCTCGTCAAGTTCTGACAATATTGTTTGAACTAGGAGGTTGTCACCTATAACCTTCTTTAAGCATGAAACATGGAGAACTGGGTGCACTCGGGAAGATGCAAGAAGCTCCAATTTGTATGTCATAGTACCGATCTTTTGCAATACCTTGTAAGGACCATAATATTCGATGATAATTTATTATCCTTCTTAGCTTGCTTGAGGGACATTTGTTTGTGTGGTTGTAACCGTAAAAATACCTAGTCACCTCCATCAAAATTTCTTTTGCTATGATATTGATTTTCCTCTTGTTTCATTCGATTATGCGCCAAAGTGAGGTTATCCTTTAAGAGTTGGAGAAATTGTTGTTGATGCTTGATGTGATCTTCCACTACTTGAGCCTTAGAATTTTCTCTTAAAGATGATGTGATGGATGGTGGATGATATTCATAAAGTGCCATAAATGGGTTCATTTTTGTTGAAGCGTTATACCACCATTCAACCAAAAGTAACCACTTGACCCATTGTGTTTGTTTATCATATACTAAGAAACTAAGATATCCTTCCAAACATTTGTTGACTATCTATGTTTGTCCATCTATCTTGAGAGTTTGAGGAGTGGTAATTCTTGCCAATGCACTACAAGATATGTTCAGATTCATTTCTTATTTCTCTGGGGTTGGTTCCTTGTGTATATCCTCTTCTTTTGAAGTTTCTTGATTATTTTCTTCCTCCTCTTCACAATCTATGTGAAATAATTTCCTCTTAGCACACTTATGACCTTTAGTGTATTTGTTATCGATATTGTAACAATGCCCTTACTCTTTTTTCTTCCAATTGTTGTGGTGTTAACCTTGTAGGTTGTGGAAGGCTAGGAGCAACGACACTTCCATCTTTATAGTTATGAGTAGTAGGCTTCCTTGTTGCCATAATTTTTCTTTCAATTTTTCTTGCCAACCTCAATGCCTTCTCCAATGAATCGGGCTCCCAAAGGTGAATCTCATGTTGGATGTTATCCTTTAAAGTCCCTATGAAGACTTCAATCCTATGCTTCTCTAGAATATCACTTGCCCTTATATTCAATTTTTGGAAATCCTCAATGTGCTCTGCCATCGAACCCTTTTGTTTGAGATTTATCAATTGGCTAAAGAAGGTGTTGCTTTTTGTATCCTCATAATGTGATATCATTTCCTCTATGAAAATTGACCAGGTTATAAGTGGTTTATGAGAACAAATCCCTCTATACCATACAAACTAATTTGGTTCTAAATATAAATATGCAATACATACCTTTTGTGTGTTTTGCACATCATATAGATCAAAATATTGCTCCATTTGTAGTATCCAAGTTACGGGATCCTTGCCATCAAACTTCCTCATATTTATCTTTGGAATATGATGGGTCTTCAATTCAATGTTAGATTTTATGAAATCATGATTAGCATTTCTTTTGTTCTCATCATGAGTTTCCTCTACTACCTTTTCATCAATAGGAAGCCTTTCTTGTAACAACTTTGTCTACCCTTCCTTCAAACCTTCCATGTCTTTCATCAAATCTTCCATGTTGCCTTAAAATTTTTCTTCTATACCATCGGTCTTAGCTTCCATGCCATAGATAAAACCATTGATCTTAGCTTTTATCGCATTCTTCCAATCATCCATCCAGTTTTGCTTACTAGGTGTTTATATTTTCTTGATACGAGTCATTCTTTTTCTTGCTTTTAGGAGATCGATATTTAAATGACTATAACTTTGTAATTTCGGGTCTCCAGGTTATGAATTTTTGGCTTATGGTATCCCTATGAGTTCTATTTTCAACCCCACAAGTCTAATCTAGATTGGATTCTCCAAGAAAGAGTTATGCTCAATCTCCCACGATGGCTTGATTATAGACTAGTTTAGTAGAGTGAACTTGTACGACAAGCCACGTGTCACTGTTTCAACCTTTGGCCCTGAAAATGATACCCAACAAACTACAGTCCGTCCCCTTACGAAATTTGAATCTGATACTTAGAGATAAAGTTTTGACGATTTTCCCTAGGTCACCTATTTGAGATGGAATTCTGGAGCCTGCAAAAACCCTAACTTCCTCATCTCATATCTCTGAAAATATAGTGAGAAAATTTGAAATTCAGACTTGAAGTTCATCAAGATTTCGGCTCAAATGGATTTCAATTTCAGCTTCTGAAGCTTCATAGAAAAACGTTATAGCAAAAATGCCACGATGTTCTGTTTGAAGCAACAAAACCTTAGAATCCAAAGCTTTGATACCAAATGTTATGCAACCAGCTCACAAAATAGAAGAAGAGATAGATCAACAACTTCAAAATTAACCTCTTCGAGGGGGAAACCTCATTTACATTACACAAATTAACAATTCTTGGATGATACAAATGACAAGGCCTCCTTTCTATATATAAGAGTCTAAGGGGTCACAATATATTGAGAGCCTACATAACAATAATATTGTAAGGGCACAACAATAACAATAGTGGGGCCTCTATGGGGCACAATAATAACAATATGGGGACTACACAAGCACAACCATACAATAAGGGGGTTGCACTAATAACAATAAGGGACCTCATAGAGCTATAAATTAGGGACTGGCCCCATCTCCTTCCCAGCCTTCACTCTCTTCCTGTTGCATTCTTATAAGGTGTCTTGCTGACAAAGTCAACTTTAATTAGGTTTGATTCCATCAATTACATATCTATCAAGTTAATTTGTACATAAAGGTATGTCTTTATGATTTATACATTTGAATTTAGACTATTACCCCTCCTAAGATTTAGATTAATTCCGCCCCTTAGAAAATAATGGTCCCCATCATTCACTTGAGCTAAAAATAGAGGGAACCCATTATGTTCAATGTCTTCATGATTACAATATGTTTTGAGCCAATGAAGAGAAGGGTTTTGTATGGTTAGCCCATAATTATGGTTTTGTAAATGACCCATCTATATATATATATATATATATATATATAGAGATTAATATATAAATATATTTCTATATAGCGAGAGAGAGAGAGAGAGAGAGAGAGAGAGAGAGAGAGAGAGATAACTCTTGCTAATAACTTTTGTTATCAAAGATGAAATAAAATTCCACCAAAGACCCATAGATCTTTTCAATGATATAATATTCTTGCTTTGTAATGATTCATGGAGTTAGAAATTCATTCCTAAAACTCAAGGTATGCACGACCACACTACTTTACATACATGTGTGACTTCAATCGATGATATCTCTTAAATCATAACAGTCAAATTCCATAAAAAAAAACTATTTGGAATAATGGAAAATCCTTTAAAATGAATTACCATACACCCTCATAAATGCTCTATAGAGGTTGTGGCACCTGCATAAAGTTGGATAAAAATTGTTGCCTTACATTCCATCCATTATTGTGCTTCTATGGCAGCCATACCATTGTTGGTAAGCTAAGAAATTGATGAAATGAGGTCACCTAAACTTCTAGATGTTGCATGCTATTTTTTTTAAGCTATAACATAGTTGTATAAATCTGCAATAATGTTGAATGCAAGAATACCAAGGGTAGTAGGTCACATAGGACACCAAGTGTTTGTAGAGCAACATGGGTTATTGTAGATGTCATGGAACCTTTGACAATAGCATAGAAAACCTGAAAAATTTATGAAACATAGAAGATCAATGGATGTAGTGAATCCATGTAAGGATGTTCCTATAGTGGTGAACGAAAGGTCTGAGGGTCAAAAAGCCTTGTAATTCTTATGGACTAATTTTGATACTTGCAATGTATGGCCCAATAGATGGACTCCAAGGTTTCCAAAAGGAAGTTGGAGATTGCTACAAATTTGAAACAAATTTGCCTCAAACCATGGTTCCCATGGAGTGGCAACCTTCTCTCATACCAATGATCCAGATCTCACAACCTAATATTCAAAAGGATTGAATGTCAATACAGGATGAGAGAAAACTTACAAATGTGGCATGAAACTAATCATAAGAACATTAGTAAAAATGCAAGAACTCGATACATTAGAAAGAGATGTGGCGAATTGAAGAAGAAGGAGAAAAATGATTCCATTAAGAAGATCCATTAGATTCAAGGGGTTCAAATGGACATGTCGTTTGTGTATAAATTATGATGTAGATTTGTAACTGCTCATGAAATTTTAATCAAAATCACAAGACACAAAGCTACTCTATTGCTTTGCGGAAATCAATTCACAATTTAGAACAATAATCAGAGACATGAAATAAGAAATAACACACACACACACACACACACATATTATTTTTTTGGGGGAAAACAATATGCTAAAAATCGCAATGCCTGCTTGCATTAGTCTAATGAATAAATATGTATTACAATTACTTTGCTCAATTGAGCACAACCTGCAAGCGAATAACCTATCTCTCTACTCACTGAGAACCTCTAACCCAGACTTAGTCAATTTATGCTTTGCTTGTGCCCCTATTTCCTTTCTCAATTCCTTGAGAAATTAGGTCCCTATTATTTAGGAAATTCCTCCAATTGATTATGCAATTCCCAAGGTTGATCATCTGACTGCATGTAACAACTGTACACTCAAGACTAGTCTACAACAAATGTTACACTGCCTTGGAATATCCACCACAACTGGGGAACTTGAATTATCTGCATGCACTAGCTATTGTGGGTTGATTGATCAGTTAACTGGATGATCAATGAGTTTGACTGATGTCCCACTGCACAACTGACCTTCCACTAGTTCCTCCAACAATTAGAACTAGTTTAACTGAAAACAACTTGAAATAATTGACCTTAATTGCTACAAATTAGCAATCATACATGCTTAATTGAACTCTAACTCCTCTAACTCAAATTTACTGAGCTAACATAATGACAAGAGCCATGTCACCTAAGTTAACTACCTCCAAGTTGTCTACTGATGTGGAAATTCGAATTTTCTCAATTTAATCAAGGAAAAATCAAATTGAGAATTTCTTGCTGCATTTTTCAATACAACTTCTCAATAAGAAAGGGATTATCAACCACCCCTATCCTGCACCTGTGGAACTCAAACTTCCCTCTTGACAAGGACTTTGTCAAAATTTCAGCATCTTGTTCATGTTGAGATTTTCGGTTTTAATAAATTTGACAAAAATCTCATGTAGGTGACAACAATAGGATTTGTTGTTATATTAGCTCTATTTTGTTGGGAAAGAGTTAAAGCATCATATATTTGTTGTGAGAGGATTTATGAGTCAGTTTTATTCTCTTAGCTATAAAAATATATGCCCGTACAGGATATTGGAAATGGTAGAGAGTGTGTGAGGAAATAAATTATTGTAATCTCTTGTTTAATAATAAGATTGTCGATGCCTCTGTTTGGTGGACGTAGCCCAGATTGGTTGGGTGAACCACATTAAATCACTGTGTCATTTGTGTATGATTTTATATGTTGTGTTTGTCTTTTATTTTCCGCTGCGCACTGTTTTCTCTAACAATTGGTATAAGAGCGTGTTGAGGAGCGGGTGCGCGTGACAGAGCTGCTGCAAGTGGAGTTTTCTGGAGATTTGGCGATTGGCGCGGTTTTGGGCGAGACAGTCGCGCCAATATCTCGATTGGCGCGGATCCGACGGGTTTAGTCGTGCCAATCTTGGTACTCTAAGCGATTTTGCTTCTGGCGCGGATCGTCTGCTATTGAGGTAGCGCCAAGTCCCCTTCGGCGCGCCAAGCGAGGATCATGTTGGTAAAACTGCATATTTTGTTATCTGTTTTTATTTATAATCTGCAGTTTGTACAGTAGAGAGATTTTTTGATAAAGTAAAGACAGCATAGTAGAAGGCGAAGACATTTTTTGTTGAATATTAATTTGATTGATTAACAAGTTGGAATTGGAGATTGTTTGGTTGATATAATATGGCAAAAACTCAAAGTGCTTGTTTTGAGATCGAGAAGTTCAATGGAAAAAACAACTTCGAGATTTGGAAGGTGAAGACGTACGATCTGCTGGTGCAACAAGGCGTGGCAAAGGCGTTGATGGGAAAATCCAAACAGCCTTACAACATGACAGATGATGAGTGGACCGATATGGATGAAAGAGCATTGAGCGCTATTCGACTGTGTTTGGCGGATGATGTTTTGTTTAACATCGTGTCGAAGAAAACGGCTGCTGGTTTGTGGATGAAGCTTGAGAAGCTGTACATGACAAAATCCTTAACCAATAGGATTCTCCTGAAGCGACAGTTGTACAGTTTGCGAATGAAGGAAGGTACATCGATTACTGATCATTTGAATACTTTTAATACTCTCCTGGTGCAATTAGAAAGTATAGAAGTAAAATTTGAATCATAAGATAAAGCTATAGCTTTATTGTGCTCGTTGCCCGAGTCATGGGATCATATTGTTACTTCTATAAGTCTTAGTTCATCAGAAACCCTTGAGTTTGATGATGTAGTTGCATCTTTATTATCTGAAGAAACAAGGAGAAGGTCAAATTTAGAAACCTCTACATCAGAAGCAATGATGGTCAGAGGGCGTTCTAAAGAAAGACACTTCAGTAGGCATAGCGACTCACGTTCAAAGTTGAAAGGGAAGAAGAGTAAGGTAAAGTGTTGGTTTTGTGGCATATCGAGACATTTTAAGAAGGATTGTAGGAAGCGACAACAAACTTCTAAAGAAGATTCTTCGACAGAAAAGAAAGAAGCAAACACGACAGATACAGGTTCGGCATCTGGTTCAGGTATGAGTGATGAAGTGTTATCAGTTAATTTGTCAAATCATGATCAACACTGGCTATTAGATTCTAGTGCATCAAACCACATGTGCATTCATAGAGAATGGTTTAAGACATATAAATCAATTAATGATGGAGTCGTGTACATGGGTAATGATGTCACATGTAACATTGTGGGAATTGGAAGTATTCAACTGCAAATGTTTGATGGGACAACTAAAATTTTAACTGATGTAAGACATGTACCAAAATTAAGGAAAAATCTAATTTCACTAGGAGCACTTAACACAAATGGATATAAAACTGTAATTCAAGGTGGATTAATGAAAATTTACAAAGGTATTTTACTAGTAATGAAAGCTTAAAAGGTAGGAAATCTGTTTCAGCTAGAAGGAAGAACATGGTCAGATCATGTGTCTACGGTGTCTGAAAATGACAGTAGTTCTATTCGTTTATGGCTCAAAGGTTGGGCCATATGAGCGAAAGAGGGTTAAAGATTTTGGCTGATCGTAAGTTACTTCCTAATCTAAAGTTTGGTAATTTAGATTTCTGCAAACATTTTCTGTTTGGGAAACAAAGTAAGCAGAAGTTTAAAACAGGCAAACATACTAGTAAAGGAATCCTTGATTATATCCATTCAGATGTTTGGGGTCCATCCCCTACAACCTCATATGGAGGCTCGTCATATTTTGTATCGTTTATTGATGATTCCTCTAGGAAAGTGTGGGTCTACATGTTGAAAAGGAAGTCTGATGTATTTACAATTTTCAAATAGTTTAGAGCATTCGTAGAAAACATCACTAGTAGAACTATAAAATGTTTAAGAACTTATAATGGTGGTGAGTTTACTTCCAAGGAGTTTGACAATTATTGCAATGGATGCTGGGATCGAGAGACATAATACCACTATTTATACTCCTCAACAAAATGGATTTGTTGAACGCATGAATATGACTCTTTTAGAGAGAGCAAGGAGTATGCTGAGTAACGCCGATTTGCAGAAGGAATTGTGGACAGAAGCGGTGGCTACAGCTTGTTATGTGATAAATTGATCACCATCAATGACGATAGGATGCAAGATTCCTCAAGAGGTATGGAAAGGTCACCCTTGTGATTATTCTAAACTCAGAGTGTTTGGCTGTGATGCATATGCTCTAGTGCCTAAACATCAGCGAACTAACTTAGATCCAAAGTCAAAAAGGTATATATTTGTTGGAAATGGTGATGGAACAAAGGGATACAGATTATGGGATCCTACTACCCACAAGATCATCATCAACATAGATGTAAAGTTTAATGAATCCTCTCTTGTACAGTTAGATGTAGATAATAAATTGAAACAGGATAATGTATCTAACTTTCAACACATTCAGTTTGAAACCACTTCTGATGATAGTCAAAATGAACATAGTTTAGATGCAAGTCATGAACAGGTTTTAGATTTAGATCATGAACAAGGTTCAGATGTAGATCATGAACATGTCTCAGATGCTGATCATGAAGAAGTTCCTACAGATGGTAATCAGCCAATTGTGGAAGCACCAGAAACATCTTTAAGGAGGTCTAAAAGAATGAAACGCCCTCCTAAAACGTATGATGCTTATGTTACTTCAGTTGCATTTACCGCTAACGATGATGAACCTTTGTGCTATCAGGAAGCTATAGAAGGTTCGAAAAGTGAAAAGTGGAAAGCAACTATGAAGGACGAAATGATGGCCTTAGGTAAGAATGGCACATGGGATCTGGTTGAACTTCCGAAAGATAGGAAAACTGTGGGATGTAAATGGGTTTTCAAATTAAAATGGGGTGTGGATGATACAGAGGACAGGTACAAAGCAATGTTGGTCGCAAAAGGGTTTTCTCAGAAAGCAGGCATTGACTTTCATGAGATATTTTCACTAGTTGTTAAAATAGTTTCAATTAGAATTGTGTTAGCATTAGTCGCTTTGATTGATTTAGAATTACATCAACTAGATGTTAAGACTGCATTTTTACATGGAGATTTAGATGAGGAAATTTATATGGAACAACCGGAAGGGTTTGTTCAACATCGCAATAAGAAATTTTTCTGTAGGCTCAAGAAATCATTTTATGGTCTGAAGCAGTCGCCTCGATAGTGGTACAAGAAATTTGATTCTTTCATGTTGAGTCAAAACTATATAAGAAGTGAATATGATCATTGTGTTTACTTTAAGCAATTAAGTAGTGGCCTGTTCATTATCTTAGTATTTTATGTTGATGATATGCTTTTAGCAAGCAAAAGCATAGTGGAGATCAACAGGTTAAAGGCTCATATGGCAAGGACATTTGATATGAAAGATCTAGGAGCAGCAAGACAGATTTTGGGCATGGAGATTTTCAGAGACAGGAGCATGTTGATAATAATACTGAGAGGGGGGGTGAATCAGTATTATCTAATTCTTTTACCAAATCTTTCTTATTTATACTTTGAATTATTTTTG
>APFE030935693.1:118502-173358 GCA_000404065.3 Pinus taeda
CTTAATTACTAAGAGGGTTGGAGGAAATTAAATCATTAGAAAGCTAATTTCTTATAATTATTACCCTAAAGATGAGCAATAACCTGGGCAAATAGTTAGTTAATTAATCTAAGGGTCGGTTATTATATTTATTACCCTAAAATTTTAAAGTATGTATATATTAATTAAGAACCATACCTATTAATAAATACCTTAATATTCAAATGAAATAAGAAAAGTTAAAATATATATCTTAGTTAAATAATTAACTATAAGGAACTCAATCTAAATGGAAATTAATTAACTTCGAAAGAATATAGGTTCTTTACTAGGTTAGTTCAATCCAAATTCATTTCACTTAAACATTTAGTTTGAAACTTTCAATTTAGAAGGAGTGAAAAAAACTTAAAATTGAATAAAAGTTTAAGAGACGAGACGGAAAAAGAGGAAACTAGATGATTAGGAAGGCGACAGGGAAAATAAAGAAAAAAAAAAAGGACCTTTCAACAAAGAGCAACTAAGGAACAGGGGCAGCGGGGAAAAAACAGCTAGGAAGAAAGGGCAGGGATCCAACAACTGCTGATTTTCTAATCGTCATCTCTATTAAGATTCTTAGGCCTTTTTTCAATTTTAGTGGCCTCCCTAAATTTCCGGTGATGAAAAGGAGTAATCATGGCAATGATTTGGGCCTCCTCAATACTTATGTGATACTTGGTCTTTTCCGCGTGTTTTGCCAAGGCGGAAAATCTGGTCCTCCCATGTTTAATGTCAGTTGAGTGTTCATGAATCCTTTGATTAATAGAGCGCCTTGTTTCACCAACATAGGGTGTCCCTTAGGAGCAAGGAATAATATTGACACCTTTCATATCCTTGGGGTCAATGGGGTCTTTCACAGACCTTAGGGACCTACAGATGGTGTTCAGGGGTCTAAAGGTAGAGGGAACATCATGCTTTTTGAGGATCCTCGCAATTTTATCCGTGGTTCCCTAGATGAAAGGGAGATGAACCCCTGAGACTCGATCCTTAGGGTCTCCCTTAGCCTTGGGATCTTCACTGGATTTTAGGAAAGCTTTCAGACATTGGTGCCTACTATAACCATTATTAACAAAGACGTTAAGGAGGTGGGCTTTCTCCTTTTCAAGGTTCTTTTCAATGGAGATTCTCAACGCACGGGTCACAAGTGTGTTAAGGACACCCATCTTCTGAGCAGGGAAATGATGGGAGTTGGCATGAAGATACTGCTCAGTGTGAGTTTTCTTCCTAAACACTTGGTGGGAGAAAGAACCATCATCATTCTTTGAAATGAGAACATCTAGGAAAGGTAAACATCCATCAACCTCTTGCTCCATAGTGAATTTTATGGAGGGGGATTGATTGTTGAGAACATCCAGGAAAGGTAAAAATCCATCAACCTCTTCTCCCTGAAGAAGGTCTCCCGAACCGTAGCTGTTACTTAGTAGCAAGTGGTCCAATCTAGTTGCCTAGTCAATTTAACCGTTTCCGAGTCAAATATAGTCCTTGGATGACTTGCTCTCCCTATTTAACATGCAACCTTGATCTAGTTCTTCAACTCGTCCTGAGGATGAACCACACTCATTGGTTCGAAACGCGTCGGCAATATGAATTTGGATGTAATTTTCGCTGAAGACTCTTCTCATAAACTTGTTATGGATCACAGAAGCCTTAATTTAACATTCACATTGTTTGGTTTAGTCCCCCGAGGGATAGCTTAAAAGTGATTAGTTCTCACATTGATTTCATCTCATTCACACATGTTTTCAAGGAACTCAATACTTTGGTTAACACACTTTCCAAAGATGGCCAATAGTTAAATGAATACCAGATGACTTTAACTGAGTCCAAATATGGATCTTATATTGTCTCTTCTAAAACATTTTTGAAGTCTTTAGTTTTTGCTATGTTAATAGCTTTGGGAAGCCATCATGCTTTGTATTTGAAATATGGGTGAAGTTTATAAAATTTTATTTTTCTCTATATATGGTATATTTAGTGAATCCTATTATTTCAGATAGAAAGATATATTCCTCTCTTGTTTTTTGTTTTTACTTTATTTAGGTAAACACTTAATTATTCATAATTTTGGTAAACTTTCCATTTAAAAAAAGAAATAATATAATATATACTATATATATATATATATATATATATATATAAATATATAGTATATATATAACTAACACACACACACACACACACACATACATATATATTTGTGTGTGACTAGGTTGAATCTAGGTCGAGACCAACTTGTTCATTGCATGGAAGAAGAATGATCAGTGCACAATGATATACTATCACTAGGATTGTGCAAGTCTCAGTTGAGCATGGACACCGATTGATATAGTTTTATTCTCCCAAAGTGACTTCCATCCTCAACTCCTCCTCATGAGGTTTGAACTTGAGACCTGGCAGGGACCAAGCCCCACTCAAACCAACTGGTCTACACCTCATGGGTGATTTACTCCCAAAAAAATTACCTTTTATTAAAAAAAATATGAACTCCAAGCGATGGATCAAGTAGTCTAGAACTAAACATAAAATTCTTTAATATTATTACTAGTTATTAATGATCACAAATTTTACTCTCTTAAATTCCCTTAAAACAAGAACTTACAAATTTCAAAACTCACACATACACATACTAAAATAATTATATTTTTATTCAAAAAATTATTAAATATAATTTTTATATTTTTATTAAAAATAAAGTCAGTTGTTTCTTCAACTTCTTTAAACCTCATACCTAAAGTAAACCAACTTGGATATTTATAACTTATATATTAAAAATACACCTACAAACTCCCCAATTAAAAAATAAAAATAAAAATAAAATTTATATATGTAATAAAAAAATGTCCTCTCACATCAACCCAAATACTTTTGCCTTTTTCAACGTAAATTCCACGTATCTCCATGGCTTGCATGAATATTCTTCCTCTCATACTCATTATAGGAGATTCCGTATCAAACCATGTGGTTGCGTGCATCATCATTCGAAAATATTACACCTTGATAAAAGCAAGCAATTGAAGGGAAGATAAGATAAGGTTTTGCATCATTTTGTTCAAGGGTGTATATATATATATATATAACATGAATGTTCCTTCACAATTTTTTATTTAAGTATTTTTTTTCGAGATTGAGATTATAATGTGTGAGAATTTAATATTTTTTTTTTTTTTTTTTTAAATGTTGAGATGGAAATTTTGCTAGTTTAGATCCATTTTAATTATAGATCTATTGAGTGTTGAGAGGGATTAAATTTATTTATTGCATTGTGAATTTTTTTTAGAATTAGAGAGATTTGATCTCTCTAAGCGTTTGGTATATCTGTAGTTAAGATGGATCTAGAATGGTTTATTTATTAGTCTTTAAATATGCCACATTAGAGACGAATAATATAGAAAAAAACCACGAATTAAAAATACCATGAGAAAAACCATAAATGAGAGTCTATTAAACAAAACATTACAACATTTCTACTGTA
The DNA here is from genome assembly GCA_000404065.3 of Pinus taeda. NCBI lineage: Eukaryota > Viridiplantae > Streptophyta > Pinopsida > Pinales > Pinaceae > Pinus > Pinus taeda. Next base: position 121,990 of record APFE030935693.1, read on the forward strand.
CTGACTAGAAAATTTTATGTTTTTTATTTTATTTATTTATTTTGTATTGTTTCATTTTATTTTGAATAAGTTAAAATATTAAACAATACAATGTCGTTACTACTATATTAAGTACCATAATAATACATACTAAAATTAAATCAAGAGAAATAGGCTTTTTAATTATTTTATGGAAGATTTTTTTCCGTTGTATTGAAATAGGTTAATATAATATAATGAAATGTGTTGTTTTGGGTTATAGAATAAAATTAAGATAAAATGCATTTTTAATCAAATTTAAAATGGTTGTAACATGTTATTAGAATTTAATTAACTTGGTATTTTTATAATATTATTTGTGAGCTAGCTCTTTATAATATTATTTGTGAGCTAGCACGTTAATTTTATGGCTAGATTTTATAATGAATGTCATGACTATTAATGTTGTTAATTAATTTTATGGTTAGATTTTATAATGAATGTCATGACTATTAATGTTGTTAATGGTTAGTTTCTCTATGTCATGACTATTAATGTGGTTAATGATAAATTTCTCTATTAGTCATTAGGCTCACTGACTTTAATTAGATTTTTTGCTTCAAAAAGGTTGCTTCAACAATATGTCAAAATAGTGTTAAAAGGTATTAGTCACTAGGCTCATTGACTTTAACTAGATTTTTTTGCTTCAAAAAGGTTTCAACAATATGTCAAAATAGTGTTAAAAGATATTAGTCACTAGGCTCATTGACTTTAACTAGATTTTTTTTTTGCTTAAAAAGGTTGCTTCAACAATATGTCAAAATAGTGTTAAAAGGTATTTATGATAATAATTTTGTTTTAATATATTATTTTTGCAAATTGGATGGATTTGATTATATAAAAATGAGATAATATATGTCCAATACTTGTAATTATTAAAGATATCATACAATTAATAATGTTGAGTAAAAGAGGGTCCATAGTGTATATTATTAAAATTTAAACTATATTGATATTTAAATGAAAAAAAGAAGGTATGATATCACTAATATTTTAAGAATTTTGTAAAAATTTTAGTTTAAATAGTTTGAGGAATAATTTGTATTTTAGTTGTGTGGGTTCAAGTCTCTGAAGATATGTTGTCATTGACATGTTTGTAGTATTTATGAAATGGTTGTATTTGGTGTAATAGTGGTAGTTGATCTTTTGAAGCTACCAATTTTCCAAAATATACATACTAATATTTTTCATTATTAACTATTAAACTTTAAGTTTGTTGGACTTTAATGTATTTCTTTATACTAAGGAAAAATTTGGGAAAAGATTTAAAACTAAATAAGACATGAAAATGCAATTTAATCATATTATAACTTTTGTTATTAGAGTTCGACTTGTTGGTAAAGTAGGGATGGTGATATTTTCCTCATCAAAATTAAGTTACCACCCAAATGTGTAGTATTTTTCATCAAGTGAAATAACTAGATTATTATTTCAAATCCAATATAATGTCTACCATAAATGGTGACCAACTTTCCTTCCCTTGAGAGATATTAAGTGCTCAAACACATTTATAAGAAATGACAAAGAATAACACTAAAAGAATCCAACAATAAACATGGCAACTAGCTCAACCATAAGCCCCTGAACTAATGATTTTTTACCCTTATTTTTCAATGCTTAGGACAACAACGAGAAAAAATGATTTGTATATTGCATTTGTAAGCAAGAGTTTAGCATGGTTTTTACCATGTCATTCATTTGAAACACGAATTATGGTGTTTGGCACGAGAATGATATGTATGCTTTTGGTTTTTTAGGTTGTATGGTATTGTCTATAAGTACCATATAGTATATCATGCCTTATGAATTTTATTCACACATTTATATCAAAATAAAATATTAAGTAGCCTAAGGGGTTAGCTCAATCAATTGACACTAATGTGCTTAAGCATTTGGTCATTTCCTTGCTAGCATGTGCCATGTTAGAATCTCCTTAGGCTAAGCACAATAGTCTACACCAATGAGTTTACTAGGGATATCATCCACAACTATGAGAAGTATCCATTTGTTTTCTTTACAAGGTTTTCCTTGAGAAAAAATCCCTGATGGGTTAGCTCAACTAGTTCTTTCCAATGAGGGGAGCCAAGTGCCCCGGGGGTGGGGGGCACAATCTTTCACCTTGGAGGAACTACTGAAGGGAAATTTTCTTGGAAGCCAAGGGTTCTCTCCAATAATTTGGCAAAGGAATATGCTCTTTTGCAAGGTATCATCTTAGCTTGATCATATTTTCCATGACATCTTCTTGACCTTAATGATTCAACAATCATTTTGAGGCACATGTATTATGGATTAAGGGCTAAAGACCTCAAGCTTGAAGACATGTTTTGTAGAATTTGTGCCCTCGTGGAAAACATGGAAGGTAAGGTCGAATGGTTCTATGTGAGAAGGTAATATAATATATTAGTTGATTCACAAGCCAATTTGGCCTTTCAATTAGGCAAAAAATAAGTATATTTATTTAGTGGGATACTTGTCAACAACCCATACCATACTCATTCACCTTTCAAATGTCATGTCTTCATGGAACTCAAAGGGTATATTGACGACTATAAATCCACACAAAGAAAGTATTAAAGACACAAAATTAGCACCATTTGACATTATGGTTGTAGCATTGCCACAGGGAGCAGTAATCTCCATCATCCTGTCCCACATAGTTATTGTGGGATATATTGGCCCATGTTTACAGTCTATTCTACAATGAAGAGTTTAGATTTAGGTGCAACATGTGTTCACCTAAAACTGCTTAGTTGTGAGGATTCTATGGGGAGGTTCCATCTCTCTCAATAGGCGTCAACAATGTTAATTGCAAGTGTTTTGTTTGTCAAGGCTAAGAACATGAACAATTTAAATTATGGGGAACTATGATCTACTTGCAATTCCCTCAAACAACATGAATTAACCATTAAAGAGTTGTGAGATGAACTAGATGTGGTGGTGCACCGTCTATCTGTAGTGGAGGATTATTCAGGCTGTGTAGGATAGGTTCTAATGAATATACTCTTGCATCTGAAATATCATGTGGACACTCAAACAACTAGCCCTCAAACACATTAACTTATATCAACCCTATTCACAACCCTCCTTGAATGTGGATATGTGCCTATGGGTTATGGAGTGAAAGCTCTCCCTTCCTCCGCATTGAAAGTTTAGTTGGCAACAGATTTGGACACATCTCTTAGCAAGCCCCCTCATCCATCAAGTAACTCAATGGGTGTCTTATGAACTATGTAGGTCTCATTTCTTTTCTTGTTTCTGATAAATTTTGTCAAAATATGGGAATTAAGATTGGGCTTTTTTTGTATTTGAAAAATATTGTATGAACATGGAATATAAATTTGGTGTTTTCAAGGGATGTATTCCAATGAATATTAGCTCTGAAGCACCCTATTACTATAGAGAATGTCTCTCTATGTAATTCAATTTTGTGCATTTGCCACAATATTTTTAATAAATAGTATTTACTAATATATGTTAAAAAAAGTTGTTTCCAATGGTGATGGGAATTCATTTGGTTTCATCCCAACAAGTGTTTGGTCAAATCTCACCTAGATAAGTTTCACTAGTGTATGTCAACATGTTTACTGAGGATGTCATCTATAAATGTGGGGAAGCATCCCTTGGGTTTCCCCATGAGGTTTTCCTTGAAAACAAAAGAACACAATATTAAGAAAGTGGTTACTTCATTGAACACCTAGTTTACTATTTTGGTTAGGAATTTATATTTGAAAGGCTCTTGAATTCCATCTATGCAACATGCTTAAGTCTATGACATCTTCATTTGCACAAGAGAAAATGATTAAGTAAGTGGGTTTTTTGTTAAACATATTGGTTTGGTGTTTATGTTAAAGTTCAATCTCAACATGTATGCAGTCTTAAGTTCCTAACATTACCTAAGTTTATTCCATAAAGCATTATAGGGAGATAACTTCCATCGAGTAAAAAAATTGTGAAATTTTATTGAATAAAGATGAGAGGCATAAGTTCCCCCCCTCTCATCTCAATATTGCATGCCTCACCCTCTACTTGGGTTTCACGAACTAAATGTAGGAAGCTTATCAATGAACATATAGAGCAGGGAGGTCATTGAGTTGGGGAGGAGAGTGGAGTTGTGACACATAAATAATCAGTTGGTTTTTTGTTGGACAATCACTATGCTTTAGCTTAAGGGTTTTGGTTTGAGGTTTACACCAACATATTCTATGTTCTTTGTTCTTGGTGGAAATATATCCCTACAAATGCATATTAGAAGCACTTTTTCCCACCTAATCTTCCATTCTATGTTGATAGTAGTTGCATTTTCGATTAGGCCTATGTTCTTGATATCATGTGGCTCTTCATTTTTTCTCTTGTTGCTTCCCATTTCACATTGTTATAGAACTCATAGTTCATACCTTCATTGGAAAGCACTGTTTATAGCAAGAAGTAACATATGTATGTTGCCTTTTTTGTTGACTCAGTAACCTTACTGGTTCGAGTGCTAGTTTATTGTAAAACCCCTAATAAGGAAATCTCCCAAATGACCACAAATTTCTGAGTTTTTAGTGACTCTTTCGGTTAGGCATTTTGTCAAACATGTCACATGCACATTATTGTAAGTGTTTCTGAATAGTCTTAATTTCTCAACAATGATGTTCAATGGACTATTGTCTTTAAATTTTGGTCCTCAACTTCAACATATAATATAAAATAATTTTATGAGAATGAACAACACAAATTAGAGTATAGAAAGCATGTTAATTTTTATGTTATGTTCTATGCTTGCAACAATTACTTCAATGTCTTATCATCATTGAAAATAATTGTAGAGAGAACATCAACTATGAGTACAAGAAGATATGAGATGATTTGATTACATCTAAGGGTCACAGTTATATACCTAGGTAGGTGCCCATTCACAAATGGTCATGTCCTTGGTGACACGACTCTTCAACACTAATTATTAGTTAATTATTAATTATTTATGATTGTATTATATATATATATATAATATATATATATTATATATATATAATATTTATATTATATATTATATATATAATTCATAACAGGCTTCTAGGAAGGGGAATTAGCCCCTAGTTGCACTCTTTAACACTGCCTTTAAACTAGGGGGGAATTCCACCTATCAACATCCATCCATTGTTATGCCATCATGTCCATCATGTGCTATATCTACAACTTGTCTCGTCTCTACTGAAGATTGAAATCATAGTCCACTAAGAAAGGATTGAAAGAGGGTGGGTCACAAGACCCTGCCACTCTTGCCAAAATGATAGAGGCAAGTCCTCATGTCTAGGGATAGAACCTGTACCAGGCTTGATCCTTAATGATCAAGTTGTTGAACATAATGCATCCTAGTCATATGGAATACAGTAGTACCTAACACGTATGTTGGTAGTATTAATTAACCCTAACCACTTTTCCCAACTCATTAGCAAGATAAGAGGTACTACCCAAGAGTCCCATACTACAAGGGTAGGATGTATGATGGGGTATCCACATGGGAAGGTGAACCACTCACCCTCGTCTCATTTAACATACTCCATAGGGGATGGTAAATAACTCACCTTGTTCTCGTATGTACTAATGAGGGGAAGGTGAACCACTCACCTTGTTATCATATAGCGTACTCCATAGGGGAAGGTGAACCGCTCACCCTGTTCTCATATAGTATACTCCATAGGGGAAGGTGAACCACTCACCCTATTCTCATATAGTATACTCCATAGGGGAAGGTGAACCACTCACCCTGTGTTCACATGTTGGGTCCAGAGAGGAAGGTGAACCACTCGCCCTGTTCTCATATAGCGTACTCCATAGGGGAAGGTGAAACACTCACCCTATGTTCACATATTGGGGTATGTACTGCACAGGAGAAGGTGAACCACTCACCCTATTCTCGTATAACATACTCCATAGGGGATGGTGAACCACTCACCCTGTTCTCATACAACATACTCCATAGGGGAAGGTGAAGCACTCACCCTATGTTCACATACTGGGGTATGTACTTCACAAGGGAAGATAAACCACTCACCCCGTGTTCACATGTTAGGTCCATAGGGGAAGGAAAATCACTCACCTTATGCTCATATAAGTCCAAGAAGTACCCTATGCCCCCAGGAGCTCCCAAAGCTCATTGTTCAACACAATCAAGGTCCCTCCATATAGGGAATGCTTATCTCTAAAGGATAAGAAATTTTCCTTCCCATAGGCTTTGTGGGGATATAAGAAACCTGAACATCCTTCCATGGGAGCCTCCTTGCTCCTCCTAGCAACATATAGATGATGGCACATGACTCACTAAAGAGCTTCTTCAAAACACATTGTCTTACAACTAGCCTTTCTAGCAACAACGATTTTAGCAATCCTTTGTTTCCTGCACATCCAGGATACCAAATAAAAAATCATGATAAAAAATATTTAACTAACCTCACTCCCTCTCACTCAGGGATACCACTGAAGGTGCCCCTGTGCCTATTCTACACAATTTTCTTTGATACAACCAGATTCGATTTAGTTTAAGGTGCATGTTGTAATACAAAGGATCCACCTAGAAACCTGCTCATCATGGGATCCAACAACCTGAAGAATTACCAACCAACATGCCATGTTTCTGACAATTCACTTCCATAGCAAAGTCCTTTTCTATATTTATGGGGAGTGTTCAATAGACAACTCCCTTTGAAATTGATGAGTTAAAACATTCTTGAGAGAGATAAATTGTTCATAGAACCAAATGTCATAAACATACCTTCACTCCATCGAATGTTCATTCACTAAAGAGCTTCTTTTACGATGATAAGAGATTATCTAAGAATACTTCAAACAATATTGTAATGATGATGTAATAGCTCTCATTCCAATGATTTGAGAAGTCATAAATCATGGAAACCTTTATCAAGCTAGGAACCAAGAAACATGTCAAGTTTAAATCTCTTCAATCTTTTCACCTCTTTATTGCCAATTCCACTTAAGGTTTATGAAAGAGTGCCTTAACCAATCTTATTTGAGCAAAATGACTTCAAAAGACATATGTTTGAATCATAGACTTTCAATTATGCCTTATTCCATATATTCTTCAAGAGCGTTCAAACAAAAATTACTATTAGCAAATACATACTTTATATTTCAATAGTTAGACATATTTACCAATACTTAATGCCCACCATAATTCATGGAATTCTTTGCATTCTTTATATTTCTGCAATTAGACATGTTTACCATGAGAAACTGCCCATCATACTTGATGGAATTCTTTGCATTATTTAGGTTGGAGTAAAAAATTAAATATGTTGCGCTTAAAGATTGTAACAACCCCAAAATTTAACACTTTGTTGATGCCTTTCTCCACCAAAGCTCTGCTACCATGTTATTTTTTTTTATGGTATGTTCTATGCTTGCAACAATTACTTCAATGTCTTATCATCATTGATAATAATTACAGATAGAACATCAACAATATGTACAAGAAGATATGAGATGATTTCATTACAACTAAGGATCCTATTTATATACATAGGTAGGAACCCATTCACAAATGGTCATGTCCTTGGAGACATGAATCTTCAACACTAATTATTAGTTAATTATTCATTATTTATGACTGTTATTATTTATATTATTTTTATAAATATTTTATTCATAACATGCTTCTAAGAAGGGGAATTAGCCCCTAGTTGCACTCTTTAACAAAGCACCTTCCTTTATTTAAAATACTAGTCCACAGTAACAAAGAATGATTTCTTGACAATTCAACACATCATAAATGTAGAGAGTAGAAGTAAAACTCATAAATAGATACACAACAGAACCTGGAATGGAAGAACGAGCTAGACAGTCCACTAAACACATTCAAAACCTTTGTATTTACCGATGTTAAGGTTCCAACGTATATCTCCTTGCTTCAACAGTCATCTTAGCTCTTCTATGCTCCACACAACTTAGGAATATATGCCTCAAGAATTGAAAATATGCACAACAATGGGAAAACTTCGTCTTTGGTTTGAATCATCTAGGTAGATTCATAATGCGACCTCTTTTTTATTGTGTGTTCACCCCAACAATGTACAGGGAGATTATAAGCTTCATGTAGTCATAAAATTGGCCTCTAATGGAGTGGGTTCAGCCAAAAGAAGAGAGGAGCACAACCCATTTACTTATACATACAACTCGTCTCTATTGGGAAAAAAATTGAACCCACTGACTCCACTGAAGGTACGACCCTCTAAACAATGAAAACTTGACCTCTACCACAAATTTTCAATCCACAATAATCCCTAGTAAAGAATAACTCAAATCTGGCAATGTCTCTAACATGAAAGATTATAAATGAAGAAAAACAAATCATAGCTTCAACTAATGCCTCTTCTAGCTCAAATATTCTACAAATATTTTTCTCCTTTGAATCCCAATTGTGAAATCTATGTGATTTCACTCTTTGAACCAATTAGAGTGTAGAGTTTCAACACTAAAACCAACTATGGAGGCTAGAGTTTTCCAAACCCTAAACTCCTCTGCAAAAATTCTCTAAGTGCTCTTTTTCTCCAAATGCAAGTGAAAGAATGATGAGAGTCTCCTCACCTTTTATCTTTTATAAAATCACTTTATAATATTTCCACTTCATAAAATTAAAGTGACTTTCCACTTGCCTGGGAAGTGTCCCCCTTTCACCCCTTAGACTTTTATAATGTTTCCCTAGGCGAATTAAGTCCCCTCATCAAATATCCTTTTCTTAGCTTATGGGAACCATGTTAGGATAGAATACTTTGTCATATGCTTCCCAAGTGGTCAGGGACATTACAGTCCTCCTTGCCTAAGATTGCTCGTCCTCAAGCAATTGTAACTCAGGATATTTGAGCACCTGCACACCTTCCGAGGTGGTATCCTCCACAAGTAAATCCTTCGATTTCACCAGGTACTCCTTCACTGTCCTAATTCACAACTTCCTCTCCTTGGTTTCTAGGATATTCTCTGGGACTAAGATCAAATCTTATTCATCATCTAATGGTGGAAGTTTTGCAAAAGTGACAATTGTTGAATATGTAACTAGTAACGGTCTTCATAATTGTTGTCTAGCTCATGACTTTATGTAATTTTTATATATTTGTAAAAAAACAAAGGTAAATTAGTTTTATAAGCATGGGTTTCATGTTATATTTATTATGTTTCTAGGTTTAAGCACTCATTGTGTGCTTCTAGTGTTAAGTCATGAGTCATTATCATTGTCCTTATGTTCTAGACCCTTATTTGGCTTTTTTGTATCAAAGAACTAAAATTATTTTGATGAAAATTTGTCATGTAAACCTCCTCCACCAAGTCTGCAGTGCATTTGACCTAGTATGGAATCATTAAAGTGAAGTTTGATCTGCAATCAGAAGTAAGTATGAAGGCCTAAATAAGGACTTAAAAAATACTCGAAGAAGAAGGAAAAACCCTAACGAAGAAAGGAGGTACCCTAGTGAAGGAAAGAAGCTTATTTTTCTCTTATTTTTGGCTCACACATGCGAGTTTTTTAGGATTACGACAGGTTTGAACTACTGCAGGCAAGAAAAGGAAGAAAGAAAACCTTGAAGAAGAAAGAATAAAACTAACGAAGGAAGGAGGAACCCTAGGGAAGGAAAGAAGATTGTTTTCTCTTGTTTCTAGCCCACACGTGTGAGAATTCTGATTTGCAGGAAGAACAAAAGTTGTAGGTCTACAGTAGAGGCTGAAATTTTATTGTAGGAGGGCGAGATCTAAAGTTTGACTAAATTTGAAGAAGGTTGACTAGTGTTGACTTTTGGATAACTTGACTAGAGTTTGACTAACTTTATTGGGAGGCTGACTTGGTGGAATTGAGCGGGTGTTGTTGTTGGTTTAAGGGTCTTGGTTGTCTCATTTGACTTGGTTCTTGAAGAAGATAAAATAATTTTTGGATTTTCCCCTAGAAGAGGAGTTTTTCCCTAACTGAGAGCCTACATAATGTGTCACTTATTGTCTTTATCTTCATGCTTTTGGTTTTAATAGTTGCTTGATGATAAGAAGATAAAAAAGACATAAAAGAAGCTAATAAGAATTCAAATACATCACAAGTAATTATCAAGATAAGAAAATATTTTTGCCTTTCTCATTTTCTAACAAAAACATGTTGTCCTAGGGCCTTTTTAAGGCACGAGACATGAAAGATGTTGTGAATATTACATCCTTAAGGAATCTCAAGTTCACAGGCCAGCTCCCCTACTCGTCTCATGATTTTGTATGGCCTGTAGAACCTAGGTTTTTTTTTCTACCCCCTTCGTTTTGAGTGACGAATGCTTGTGGGGTTGATGATGGAGGTACACCATATCTCCCACTTCAAAGATTCGCTCCACTCTGTGTCTGTTTGCATACTATTTCTACTGATTTTGATCCATTTGTAGATTGTCCTTGAGGACCTTCAAAATATATTGGCTTCCTTGAATCCAGTCCTTATGAAAAGGTTCCTGACTATCCTCAAATATTCTATCTGCAAATGTGAGGGAGTCATATCCATATAATTATTTTAGGGTGTCATGCCTATGGACATGTGGAAAAGTGGTGTTCTATAAATGCTCCCCCAGATGCAACCACTTTAACCATGCCTTTTGTTGGCCAGTTACACAATTTCATAGATAGCCCTCTAGCCATTTATTGACTATCTTTGGTTGTCCATTAGTCTATAGGTGGTACTGGTGCTTAATATCATCTCAGTCCCCACAAATCTGAATATCTCTTGCCAAAAGCTGCCCATGAACCTACTGTCCCTGTCATTGATGATGGTTTTCAGTAACCCATGTAATTTGAAGATCTTCTTAAAGAACAACTCAACCACCTGCACTATTGAGTATTTTGTTGGTATGACAAGAAATGGGCAAATTTTGAGAGTAGGTCTACTACCACATATATACAATCTTAGCCCTGGGCCTGAGGTAGACCAGTGATAAAATCCATAGAAATGCTCTCCCACTTCTGCTCTAGGAAAAGGAGTGGCTGCAGTAAACCTACTGGATGAGTGTGCTCTGCTTTGTTCTGCTGGAAAGAGTTGCATTACTTCACAAACCTCAACACATCCATCTTGAGGCCCTTCCAAGTGAACCTCTCCCTGATTTTCCTATAGGTCTTTATATGCCCCGAGTGCCCTGCTAAGGGTGAGCTATGAGTTGCCTGCATAATTTTCTCTTTGAGTTGTGATTCTGGTACCATATACATATGCTTTTTGTAGTAAATGACATCATCCACAACTTGGTACCTGTCATCATTAATCAAGCCCTCCAGAATCTCACAGGAAAATTTATTCTTCGAATAGTCTATAAGAAACAACGAATTCCAATCATCTACCATCTCTATGAGTGAGAGAGTGGGTGACAACCTCAAAAGAGCATTAGCCACAATATTATTTTTTCCTTTGACATATTCTATCTCAAAGTCGTAGGCCTATAATTTCCTGATTCACTTTTGTTGCCTCTAATTCAGCTCCTTATGTTCCATAATGAATCTTGGGTTGTTACGATCTGTCTTTACTTTGAACCTGTTCCCCACTAGATATTCCATGAATTTGGCCAATGCATACATGATAGCCAACAACTCTTTATGATAGATTGAATAGTGTTGCTCATAATCCTTGAGTTTGTGGCTCACAAACGCTATGGGGTGATGATACTGCATAAGAACTGGTCCTATCCTTGTCTCTGAAGCGTCACATTCCAACATAAATGTGATGCAGGAGAATTCAGACTTCCAAGTCAAATTTTTGTTTTGACTAGACATAATGGTTGCTATTTACCAAGGATTTGGTTCCCTCATTGAGTGTAATTATTTAATCATCGTATTTCCTATGTTTCTAGAGTATTCTAGAAAAATATGTATTTGGAAATACAATTGTAATCAAATCTAGTCTTCGGGAGAAGTCTCAGGAACATTGAGAGAGTTAGAGAAATGTGGGGATTATTTAGATATTTTGAGGAAAATATAGATCTAGAGGATCTAGTTTAGGTGAGGAAATAATGGATTTAAACCAGAATTTAGTTATGGATCCTTTTGTATAAATCTATAAGTAAAGAACTTAAATGTAAGATAGAGAGAATCAAGAAGTTAGAGGCCAAGTAAGGACATACGACCAAAATGGGCTCCTTCATTGTAGATCAAGCCAGAGAGGACCTAATGCAAATATGTCTGGTTTATTCAATAATAGAAGAAAACACTTTGTTCGGGTGTTCTGAGTCAATCGGTGTGAATTCTCTCTTATTGTGCATAATTGATCTCTATGTGTTGTAATGAATTCAAATGAATTAGATATTTTGCATCTCGGTTATGGACAAGCTAAGGAGGAATTCATATATACAATTGTTGCATAGTTAAAGTGCATTGGAGGTGTGATGGAGTGAGGTAAATTGGATCAATTCCAATATCATAGGGCGCAGTAGAAGTAGGTGGACAAAATATATTAGACAGAGAGATCAGAGAAGTCTGGAGTGGAGCGTTAGTGCTTTAGAGAAATAATAAGGCACGAATCCTTTGATTCTTCCGAGACTCGATTGGGAAGCCAAGATCATTGATCAACAGAGTGATTAATGATCTAGTTGAAGTAAAGAATCAAAGTGGCACAATGGACGGAGGATCATAACAAGTAGCAGAAGAATTGGCTGGTAGAGGAACTAGGGCTGAAAGTTACAAGACAAGCAAAATGAAGAAAACACTTAGTTTTTTAAACACCAGTAGGAGTCCATCATTTAACAGTGCCAGGAGAAAAAATTGTATTTCTTTTGGACGAAGGTTGTCAATTAAGAGCGCTGGGTTGGAGGGTTCAACACTTAACTCATTTAGTGGTGACGGGAGTTTGTCACTTGACGATGCCAGGAGACAAAATCGTCGAGAGGGAGGCGTCAACTAACAACATTGAGATAGAGGATTCATCCTGGAAGAACAAAGAAGAGTGCTTAATGAAATACCAGGATAAGCGACAAAAATGTGCCAAGAGTGGGGTCCGCTCGACGATATTACCCCAATGATACTAATTCACAAACGTTGTGATTGCATCGCACTAACTTCAAGGGAAACGACAAAAATCAAAGAGTTTGGGCATTTAAGGATTACGTGGTGGACACATACAAGACATCAAGCACATGGAACTGTTGGGTGTGGAGCATGATTATTTAGAGGTCTTTGTTTCAACCGGATGTATACCCCAGGAAGTTTGTACACCCCTCTACGCGGGGGGGGTGCGGGGGAGACTTGTCCCCCCCGCGGAGGCTAATCTCCCTCAGTTGGGGGGTCTGGGGGCAGCGCCCTCGAAGCTAAAAACAGATGTAAAATTGCCTTGTAAAAGTATAGTAATTTCTAGTCAATCTGGGTCGTTCCATTAGGCGGATGATCTGACAGTAGAACTTATGTTTAGTTTAGGGTTTTTTTCCCTAGAAGGCAACCCCTCTCTTTGTATGAGGGCATTGTATTGAGGCTGTGTAATATAGATGTGTATTCTCCGAGCGAGAAACAAAGAGGTGAGACTGTGAGAGAAAACATAGGATATTATAGCGGATCTACTGTAGGTTGTGTCTCTTCATTTTGCTGGATAATAGAAAGGAAGGACTGGCTGTTCAAGGTGGACGTAGCCCAAACTGAGTGAACCACGTATATCCGTCTCTCTCTGGTTTTATGCATTTTCTGTGTTTATATTTATGCAATATTCTATGTGTGCCATTGCTCTATAATATATAATTTTCTAACATGAACATTGTGTGGAGCTATGGACCTCACCCGGAAGTAATTCCCCAAAAGAACAAAGGGAAGCATGGAAAGGGAAAAGGATGACATAAAAGGGTCGAGCTTGTATGCTTGGTCATGACCCTTGGTCACTTGTGAATGAAAGGGAATTTGGAAAAATATGGAAGGACCACGAGCCAGGGATTCATGCCTGCATTTATTAAAGGTAATGGCTTAATCTTTAATTATTTCAGTGAATTTATTGCATAGAGAGTGTAGGCCACAATTTTGGATTTAGTGGCTATGCAGAGACATGAATCCAGTGGATCGATAAAAAGGGGTTTGACCACCCTTGTGGCTCCTCCCACTTAGTTTTAAATGAGATTTAAAAAGGGATTTAACTCTTTGAATTGAGGTTGAAGGAACCACCTTTATCCAAAGTTGGGAAGTGGGAATTTTTGTAGGCTCAAAATTTGGGCTTGCATCAAGTGGTATTAGAGATGGAAAGCTTTTAGCATTATAACTCTTAGAGAAAAATAGAGGAAGCTCTTGGAAGAAGTTGATTTTAAAAAAGATTGAGGTAAATCTTTGTTTACAATTTAAATTGAATTGAGGTTTACTAATTGTGAGGTTTTGTGCATACATAATGGAGGATGTCTACTTGAAGTAGAAAAAATTGACTTAGGAGGGAGAACGATGTTGATTTAAAGAATATGAGGTTTTCAACTACAAAGGGATGACAAGAAGAAGAATAATTATGCAAAAACTGTTGTGTGTTCAAGTGAAGACTGAATAAGGAGTTGAGGATGATGGCAAGGAAACTTGTCGCAGAAGGTGAGGATGATGGCAAGGAACCTTGTAGCAGAAGGTGAGGATGATGGCAAGGAACCTTGTAGCAGAAGGTGAGGATGAATAGTAAATTTCTGAGAGGAAATGTGCATAGAACTGTCTAGAAATGAGGTTGTGGAGAGATATTAATATTTTTCTTATTGACATTGGTTATAAGCATTTATGTTGGCAGGTGGATTTAATATAATAAATAGGATCTCAGAAGGAAGGAGGATTGTGACAAAACCCAACAACAAGTTGGATTGTTGAAGAAAAAGAGAGGACAACAAAAGTTCTCTAAAGAAAACGTGAGCAGGTAAAATTATAGTAGCCTAACAATTTTTGAAGTTTAAGAGCATGTGTACTCTAGAGGAAGGAGAAGGGTTTCTATGTAGAGAATTAGGAGAACAACAATTTTCAACACATATAAGTTGGGTGGAAGTTGTTGCAAGCAGTTTCACAGTGATTGTAGGTAGAATCACTAGAGATAGAGACAAAAGGCTTGGTTGCAATTCACAGGTGAATAACCAAAGTTCACAAGAGAAGTTAGAAAGGTAAATATAACTATAGATAATCATGTGATGGTTCAAAAAGAAGTCACAGGCACTGATGAAAGAGTGATGAGACAACTAACAAAAAGAGAATGAGCGAGGCATAAAGAAAGGAGGTGGCTGAAATTAAATTAAAACTAGAGATTTTGAGATGAATGCTACAGATAGATGAGAAAGACCATGATTACAAATGGACTCTTCAAAAGAGAGTAAAGTGCAGGTAGGGATCAAACAAAGATCAAATGCTCAATTGATGGAATAACTCAAGGAATTTGAACAAAGGTTAAATGCCCATGAACAACAACAAGGGATGATTACTGAGGAGATTTTTTGTGCACAATAACAAGGACTAGTTCTTGGAAAGAGTGATGAAGAAGATGCTGATGAGAGGTTGATTGAGAGTCTCAGACATTATGGGGAGAATGAATATCAACATGGAAGAATGATGGCTGAAACATTAAATGAAGATACAAAACCCATTGTTTTTTAAACTAATAAGTTGTTTGTGAACGCATAGGTTGTTGTAGGATATAACATTGATTTTATTCTATGTAGAAAAGAAAAACAACCACTAAGTACTGTTGAACAAGTTGAGAAGAAAGCATAATTTTATTTGGAAAATGGTCAAGGTAATGATATAGAGGAACAATCTGAGATTGAGGAGCACATGTAATAAGGAGAATGTTGTTACAGTGAAAGAAGAAAGATCCAATAATGATGAAGATTTGATGGGTAGCTTGGAAGTTTTAGTGTTGCATGAGGAATGTATATTGGAAGTAACAAAGGAGAATTCAGGGTCTCGTATTTTTAAAACTAATAATTGGTTTCTGTTTGCAGGTAATGAAGGTGTGCAAGAAACAATGAGGTGGCTTGAAAATACTTTAATTGATGAAGTAGAAGAACCATTGGAAGAGGACCTGCAAGATTGTAGAGGAGTAAACATGGAAAACATTGTGGCAGAGTTGAGATTTTTTGAAGACTGGTTGGGGAATCCAAGGATAGTGGATTGCACAGTCCAATTGAGGACGAGGTCAAGTTTTCCATGAAGGAGATGTAACAAAAAATGGACAATAGTGGTAGCAAGCTCCAACAGAAAATGCAAGGAATGGTGAGAGAAACTTTGAACAACTAGTATCTTGATTTGATAGTGGAGAACAACAACAAATTTTAGCAAAGAATCAGTGACTTGTGCTAGCCAAGAGATAGGCTGGATGAGGAAATAGAAGAAATGAGGAAGTTGATGTTGAAGAAGCCCCAATAGAAGAGGTATTTAGAGCAAAATAAAATAAAGGAAAACATATTTTATATGGTGGAATGAAACTACTTGAACAAGGAAGGAGGAGAACTACATCACAAAGTTTGCAAGCCTCGAGGAATGAAGAAGACAACAACATAGCAACAACATGATAAAGAGAAGAACCAACTACAAAACAAAGTTTGGGATCTAGGAAGATTCACTTCATCAACACATGGTCAAGAGACCATGATTTTTTTCACCTTGGGAGTCTAATGCAGGAGCATTCAAACTCCCAAGTCAAAATTGTATTTTGACTATACTTGGGCGTTGTCATTTACTGAGAGAGTTGGTTCCCTCATTGAGTGTAACCATTTAATTATTGTATTTATTATGTTTTTAGAGAATTCTAGAAAAATGTGTATTTAAAAATACAATTGTAATCAAATCTATTCTTTGGGAGAAGTCTCAAGAACATTGAGATAGTTTGAGAAATTTGGGGATTAGTTAGATCTTTTGAGGATAATATAGATCTAGAGGATCAAGTGTAAGTTAGGAAATAGTGGATCTAAACCAGAATTTAGTTATGGATACTTTTGTATAAATATGTAATCAAAGAACATAAATGTAAGATAGAGAGAATCGAGAAGTTAGAGGCCATGTAAGGCCACACGACCAAAATGGTCTTCTTTGTTGTAGATCAGGCTAGTGAGGGCCTAATGTAAATATGTTTAATTTATTCATTAATAGAAAAAAACACTATGTTTGGGTGTTTTGAGCCAATTCATGTGCATTCTCTCTTATTGTGCATAATCGAGTTCTATGTGTTGTAATGAATTCGAATGAATTAGAGGTTTTGCAGGCCGGTTATGGTCAAACTCAGGAGGGATTTTCACATATACAATTGTTGCAGAATCAAAGCGCAGTGGAGCGGTGATGGAGTGAGGTAAAATGGATCAATTCCAATATCAAAGGGTGCAACAAAAGTGTGGGACAAAATATATTAGACAAAGAAAATGTAGAGGAGCGAGAGACCAGAGAAGTTTGGTGTGGAGCGTTACCATTTTAGAAGTAAGAAGGCACAAATCCTTTGATTACTTGATTGGGAAGTCAAGATTATTGATTAACAGAGTGATCAATGATCTAATTGTAGTAAAGAATCAGAGCGATGGAGTGGACGAAGGATCATAATGAGTAGTGGAAGAATTGGTTTGAAAAGGAACCAAGGCCGAAAGTTACAAGACAAGCAGAAGGACGAAAACAATTAGTTTTTTAAACACTTGTAGGAGGTCATCATTTAACGATGTCGGGAGACAGAGTTGTATTTATGTTGGACGAAGCTTGTCAATTAATAGTGTTGGCCTGTGATCTGTTGTTTAATGTTAGTTTTGTTATGGTAATTTCAACTTCAGATTTATAAACAAATGCTTTTCAATTGCTTCATGTGCATAGGTTTCCTTATGGTGTTTGTGAATGTAAACAGGCAGATTTTATCAAGTTTTATGTTAAGATCATCATCAAAATAGCATGAAAAAAATATATATTGAAAAACAACGATTAAAAGTACAACAAACCATCAATTGAACACTTAATATAGTGTTTTGATGAAGGAGTTCACCCCTCCCGGGCTACATCTCCTTGGTCCAGCTTCCATGGCTTGGGCCTCTGTATTAGCTCAATAATGGAAAAAGTGTGGTTTACAATGCTCTACTTCTCCTGAAACTTGCTTCAATGTGTTCAAAATGCTCAAATTAGCTATGAACACCTTTTCCTGCTCTCAATTTGGTCAAATTTTGCTCTAGTTATGGTCAAAATTCTTTTCCCTAAAAAACCTCCTCTAAAACTAGAGGAACTCCAGTTAGTCCCAATAATTTTGGAGTTTCCCCCGAAAATGGAGGAACCGCCAAAAGTCTGTCGAATTAAACTGTGAGTTTAATTAATGTTAACTCAGATTAATTAGCAGTTAAGTGGAGATTAGGCGCATTAAGCGTGTTTAATGGTGAACTGTTTTTATTTGCGTTGGCGATCTTCACGGTAGAGGACACATGGTAGCATTAAATGTTATGTTAAGTTGACGGTTGTTGCAATCTCCACGTGGTTTCACTAACCGTTACCTCATGGTTTGAGTGGAGGCGAACACATGGTGCTATAATTGTGAGTGGTTATGGTTTGTGTAACTGCCGGATGGATAGCCGCGCCATTACTCTAGAGTGTTCACATGGGAGGGCTGGCCCTCCTAACCCTCAACCACAATGTTAATACAATTTAAATATGTGTGGTGAACATAACAATTAATAAAAAACATGACGGTGCAGTGGTATGACACATTGTTTGTTTGGAACATGTCCCGAGTTCTACTCCTCGACCTACCATAAAATTTTATCACTGTGTCATAAGCCGACCTTGGGGGAGGGACACGTGGCGACCTCCGGGATTGCCACTTGTCCCCTCCTCATTGGTCCACTTTCAACCAATGAAAACATGCCACATCACTACACTTGCAAACCAACCACCATATGACACTTGGAGAAACCTGATAGGCATTTGACCAAACTTTGACCCTGCCTAGTCACCTACCACGTCAACAGTACGAACTGTTGACTGTGGAGTGACTGTAATTTTTTTTTGTAAAATTTCTTTTGTTTGGCAAAGTGGACAAAACATGATATCTTCCTCATATGAACCCAAATTTTAGTGAAACACATTGTGATCGTTTCGCTAAGACGAACGCGGTCGTTCAGGTTTCGAGCGATTTTGAGAACTTTGATTTTTGAGCTAAATATTGAGAACTTGATCATTCCTCCTCATTGGAAGCCTTTTGGACCCTAAAAGATACTATCAGTTGTTCAACAGGTGAGGGTACAACTTCCTCACCTTCTCAGTCTGCAATCATTTGGATTTAGAAGGACTTTGTCCCTTCATTCCCACTCTAAGGTATTCGACATTCCCTCTCTTTGAAGTTCTGGTTCTTCTGTCAAGTATGAGATCCTGCTGAAGTTCATCAAGATATTTTGGTGAAAAATCATCTATTGATGAACTTCAGCAGGATATCATACTTGACAGAAGAACCAAAACTTCATAGAGAGGGAATTTCGAATACCTTAGAGTGGGACTCAAGGGACAAAATCCTTCTAAAACCAAATGGTTGCTTTTGGGGTCCAAAGGGCTTCCAGTGGGGAGGAATAATCAGGTTCTTAGTATTTAGCTAAAAAATGGAAAAAAATGTTGTTTATAATGCTCTACTACTCCTGAAACCTGCTTCAATGTGTTCAAAATGCTCAAATTAGGTAGGAACACCTTTTCCTGGTCTCAATTTGGTAGAATTTTACTATAGTTATGCTCAAAACTGTTTTCCCTGGAAAACCTCCTCTAAAACTGGAGGAACTCCAATTAGTCCCGCTAATTTTGGAGTTACTGTCGAAAATGGCGGAACCGCCAAAAGTCCGATGAATTAAACTATGAGTTTAATTAATGTTAACTCAGATTAATTAGAAGTTAAGTGGAGATTAGGGGCATTAGGCGTGTTTAATGGTAAACCTTTTCCATTTGCGCTGGTGGTCTTCACAGTAGAGGACACATGGTAGTATTAAATTACGTTAAGATGACGATTGTTGAAATCTTCACGTGATTTCACTGACCAT
Organism: Pinus taeda; assembly: GCA_000404065.3. NCBI lineage: Eukaryota > Viridiplantae > Streptophyta > Pinopsida > Pinales > Pinaceae > Pinus > Pinus taeda. The sequence goes on from APFE030935693.1 coordinate 141,960, forward strand.
TACCTCGTGGTTTGAGTGGAGGCAGACACATGGTGCTATAACCATGAGTGGTTATGGTTCATGTAACCACCAGATGGATAGCCGTGCTGTTACCGCCTAAGTGTTCACATGGGAGCGTTGGCCCTCCTAACCCCAAACCACAAAGTTAATTCAATTTAAATATGTGTGGTGAACGTAACAGTTAAGAAACAACACGATGGTCTAGTGGTATGACACGATGTTTGTTCGGAGAAAGTACCGAGTTTGACCCCCAGACCTGCCATAAAATTTTATCACTACGCCATAAGTCGACCTTTGGGGAGGGACACGCGGTGACCTCCGGGCTTGCCACTTGGCCCCTCCTCATTGGTCCACTTTCAACCAATGAAAACATGCCACATCACTGCACTTGCAAACCAACCACCGTATGACACTTGGCGAAACCTGATAGGCAGTTGACCAAACTTTGACCCTGCCCAGTCACTTGCCACATCAATAGTACAGATTGCTGACTGTGCAGTGTCTGTACATTTTTTTGGAAAAATTTCTTCTGTTTGGCAAAGCGGACAAAATGCAATATCTTCCTCATACGAACTCAGTTTTTAGTGAAACAAGTTGCATTGGGATCATTTCACCGAGATAGACGCAGTCATTTAGGTTTCGAGTAATTATGAGAACTTTGATTTTTGAGCTAAATACAAACCACCTGATCATCCTGGAGGGTTCAACACTTAAGTCATTTAGTGGTGATGGGAGTTCGTCACTTGACAACGGAAAGAGACATATTTGTTGAGAGGGAGGCATCAAATAAAAACACCAAGCCAGAGGATTCATTTTGGAAGAACAAAGAAGAGCGCTTAATGGGATACCAGGATAAGTGGCAAAAACATGCCAAGAGTGGGGTCCGCTTGACGATATTACCTCGTTGGTACTAATTCAGAAACATTGTGATCGCGTCCGGCTTTCTCAAGCTAGCTAACGTCAAGGGAAATGACAAAAAGGAAAGAGATCGGGTGTTCAAGTATTATGTGGTGGACACATACAAGACATCAAGCATGTGAAAAGTTGTGTGGAGTTGTGGACCCTTCCCAGAGGTAATTCCCTGGAAGAACAAAGGGATGCGTGGAAAGGAAAAGTCCAACATAAAAAGGTAGGGCTTGTACGCTTTCTTGGTCACTTTTCATTGAAAGGGAATTTGGCGAAAGAAGGAAGGACTATGAGCCAAGGATTCCAGCCTACATTTATAAAAGGTAATGACTTAAGCTTTAATTCTTTCGACGCGTTTGTTGTATAGAGAGTGTAGGTCGCAATTTTGGCTCTAGTGGCTATGTAGAGACATGAATTCAGTGGATTTATAAAAATTGTTTTGACCACCCTTGTGGATCCTCCCACTTAGTTTTAAACGATATTTTAAAAGGGATTTAACTCCCTCAGTTGAGGTTGAAGGAAGCGCCTTTGTCCAAAGTTGGGATCATGGCAATTTTGGCAATCTCAAAATTTGGGCTTGCATCAAAATGTTTGGGTGAAATCTTGTAGTGCAAGAACGAGACATGTACTCATCACCTCCTTCATATTCTCAAATGTTTCCCATGTTTTCTTTGACCAGCTGAAGGCTCCCTTCTTGATGAGGTTTTTAAGAGGTGTTGTTAACTATGGGAACCCCTTAACAAACTTCCTGTAGAAGGTGCAGAGACCAAGGAAGCTCTTCAGTTCTGTCACGTTCTTTGGGGTGGGACACACAATGATTGCCCATATTTTCTCATGGTGTACCTGAACCCCATCATGCCCAATCACATGCCCTAAGTAGAGCATCTATGTCATACCAAACTCACACTTGGACTCCTTTACATATAGCTCTTGGTCCTTTAGAATCCCCAATTCCTCATCCAAGTGCATTAGATGGTCCTCCCAAGTCCTGTTGTAGATAAGTATATCATCAAAGAAAATGCACAAGTACTTCTGTAACTGTTGATTGAAAACATGGTTAATGCATGAATGGAAAGTTTTGGGGTGTTGGTTAGCCCAAATGGAATAACTAAGAACTCGTAGTGTCTATAGTGACACCCAAAAGTTGTCTTCGAGATGTCTTGCACTCAAACTTGAATCCAATGATAACCAAAATAAATTTCAACCTTCAAAAAGTATTTGGCCCCTCTCAATTCATCCATAACCTCATCTATCCCAAGGATAGGATATTTGTTCTTGATTGTCCTCTTATTGAGAGCTCAGTAGTCTATGCACATTCTCAAGGGGTCGTCCTTCTTCTTAGCCATCACTATCAAAGAAGTGAACGGGTTGGAGCCAGGTTGAATATGGCCCAACCTCAACAACTTCTTAATGGTATTCTCTAGCTCTTCTTTGTATACCTTGGGACGTTGGTAAATATTGGTTATCACTGCTTTCAAACCCTCCCCCAATTCTACAACTTGCTGAAAACCCGTTGTTTGGTGGTCTACCTAGAGGAATGTTAGTAAAAACCTTTGGTTTTACAAAGAAATACTTGAATTTCATCTGGGTGCTATCATGGTTTGTCTGAATGTCTACTATATTTAATAAGGTACTCAACTGCCCACTCAATAGCCCCTCGACACTGCTTTTGTGTTGTTAGATGATACTAGTCTTGGTAGGTACTGAGGCATAACCCTCAAAACTACTCTTCTATCATCTATTGGATCTTTGAATTCTATCTCCATGTTTTGTCGATTCGTAGTATACTTCTCGATGTAGTAGAGCCACTAACAAACTAACACCATATTGGTGTTTGACACATCCACCACGAAAATGTCCTATGTCACTATGTAGTTCCCCATAATTAGTTGAAATTTGTGGGCGCATTTATTGCAGTCCATCTGATGGTTACTATGTATTATGAATGTAAAACCATCAAACTCCCAGGTAAGAATACCTCTTCATTCTACCATGGCCGCATCTATAAAATTGTGGGAAGCTTCGCTATTCATCAATACCGTCACCTTATTTCTTGCCAAAATCCCTCTGACTCTAAAAGTTTGATACATGGCGAACCCTGACATATATGCAATGATAGGGGCTTTTCCCTCTACATGTGAAATATCACCTCCAATTGTTCGATGTATCTAACCCTGTACGCGTCCCTGTACCGACTTCTCATCTCCATCATCCCTATCGCTCTTAGAGTAGACCTCAATATATTGAGCCTTTCCCACCTTGTCAATATTTGCACACTTGTGCCCCAATGACCACGGTTTCTGAGAACTGAAATAGAGCCTCTTCTTTCTTAACTCTTTTCGAGTCTCCTCATCCACCTTCGGTTCCCCGATCCACTCTTTCCGAAAGGGCTTGAATACTTTACTCTTTTATGGGAAGGAGGGTTTAGGAGTGAATTTGTTTTTAGAAGAAATATCTTACATGTTCATGGTCTTGTTAATTGTTGCGAGAAGAGTGGTAGGTTCAAAACCCTTGACCCATCCACGTAGAGGTTCTGACAACCCTTTTATTAATAGCATCACGAATTTGGCCTCTAAAATATCTATGACCATAACTACTAGTCTCTAAAACTCTAAAATGTAAGCCTCTAGACTGTATATTTGCCTGAGTTGTGCCAAATCTATAAAATGAAGCTCTGGATCCTTCCTGTCGAACCGCTCAATGAGTCTTTGAGTGAACTCAATATATGACGTGATGCTGTTGTGACCCATAGTCACCAGCCCATGGTACCATCACTCATGGGCCTCACGATCCAAGTGTAATGTGGCTATCTTGATAGCCTTCTCCTTTATGATTTGATGCAACTACAAATATATATCCAGTTTCTGTACCCATGACCGAGTTGAGCATTTAGATGATCCACCAAAGAAAGGGATGGTCACCTTCCCCATTGTCTTTTGCAGCTCATGATTCTACCTCAAAACCCTGTGAAATGGTTTAGGTCTGCTCTTCAACTGATGGTGCAGAAATCAGTGAAACTCATGGCAGCCTGAAACTCCTATCCCAATGCTCTATGCTCCTCCATATAATTTGCATAAGGAATCCCTTGACTAGATTGCTCTATTAGGTCATTTGTTGTCTCATGTAAGAAATGAGGCATGTTCAATTTGGGTGTTCTGTTAACTGAGCGTGAATGGATTTGTATAGCAGTATGGGCATGGCCACCCTCAACACTATTGGATCCTTCTCCATTTATGATTCCATTTTGGTGGAAATTCCTTTATCTTTCATCCCTTTCATCAAGTCTACCACCTCCTTTTGGCCTTTATCCAAATCATTTATTGTCCTGAGAAAATTGTTAAAGGCTTGTTCCTCCTTGTCACCCATGTCTGGATCTTCTATCTCAGGTGTTTATTCTACCCCATTTCTTTTATCTGGTGTTTCTTCACTCTCACTATTTGAAATATCGTCTTCTCTAATAGGAGTGGGTTCTCTATGTGCATGCATCCTCTTGTAAGCTATCCCTCTAAAAGGAATTTTCTTTATCATGACATCACTAACAAGTTTCCCTTAGACCTCACAATTTTCCAAGAACATGCTTTGATACCACTGTAAAATCCCTACTAAGGAAATCTCCCAAATGACCACAAATTTCTGAGTTTTTAATGACTCTTTCAGTTAGGCATTTTGTCAAACATGTCACATGCATATTGTTGTAGGTGTTTCTAAATAGTTTTAATTTCCCAACAATGATGTTCAATGGACTAATGTCTCTAAATATTGGTCCTCAAATTCAACATATAATAGAAAACAATTTTATGAGAGTGAACAACATGAATTAGAGTATAGAAATCACCTTCTTTATTTAAAATACCAGTCCACAATAATAGAGCATGATTTCTTCAATGTTTAACACATCATAAATGTAGATACCAAAAGTAAAGCTCAGAAATAGATACACATTGGAACTTGGTATGGAAGATTGAGCTAGATAGTCCACTAAACACATTCAAAACCTCTGCATTTACTAGTGCTAAGGTTCTAACTTATATCTCCTTGCTTCAACAATCATCTCAGCTCTTTTATGCTCCATGCAAACCATGAATATATGCCTTAGGAATTGATAATACACATGAAAAAGGGAAAACTCCATCTCTGGTTCCAATAAGCTAGGTAGACTCATAACCTAACCTCTTTGTTGTTGTGCATTCATCCTGACACTATACATGGAGATTACAACCTTCATGTAGTCATAAACTCAACCTCTAATGGAGTGGGTTCAGCTAGAAGAAGAGAGGAACTCGACCCATTTACTTCTACCTACAACTCGTCTTTATATGGAAATAATTTCGACCCACTGACTCCATTGAAGGCACGACCCTCTAGAGAGTGAAAACTTAGCCTCTCCCACAAATTTTTGACCCACAATAATGCCTGGTAGAGTGTAACTCAGATATGGCAATTTCTCGAACTTGAAATATGATAAATGAAGAAAAAAATAAGAGATTCAACTGATAACACCTCTTCTAGTTTAAATCTCTTGCAAACCTTTTTCTCCTTTGGATCCCAGTGGTGAAATGTGTGTGATTTATCTCCTTGAACCAGTTGGAGTGTATAGTTTCAACACTAAAACCAACTACGGTGGCCAGGGTTTTCCAAACCCTAAACTCCTCTCCAAGAGCTATTTTTCTCCAAATGCAAGTGAAAGAATGGGAATAGTCTCCTCACATTTTCTCTTTTATAAACTTATGGCCACTTTTTTCGCCATTTTACCGTTTTAACTTTTATGAGGTCACTTTATAATGTTTTCATTTTATAAATTTAAAGTGACTTTCCACTTGCCTAGGAAGTGTCCCCCTTTTCACCCTTTGGACTTTTATAATGTTTCCCTAGGTGAATTAAGTCCCCTCATTAAATTTTCCTCGCCTTAGCCTATAGGAACCATGTTAGGCTAGCAGACTCTATCACATGCTTCCTAAATGGTAGGGGATATTGCATTGATCTCTTACCCTAATTGTTGTCTTATTGATGTGGTGTTTCATTGACATTTAGAGTTTCTTGGTTTCTATTGTCTTCTATTATATATGGTCTTAGTGGCATGTTTTTCCCTACACATGCATGTGGCAAATATCTGTGGAGGATGTTATCAGGTTTAGATGCCAAACACCATGGTGATCCCTTGCATGATTATTTGAGCTTTTGTAAATGGAAGGTTATATGTATGCATTAGTAATATACTCTCCCAGTATAAAGATATGTATATTTTAGAGCTTGTTTTTTGAGTTTTGCTAGTTCTTATGGAGGTTGGATGTATAGCTCACCATCATTTTTATATATACACTTTATACGTAACCTTGTAGCATGAATAATCAAAGAAAGTTTAGTTGAAGCAAAATTTCAAAACTTATTGTTCTTGGATCAACGTTATGACCTCGACACATCATAAGGGGTATTTCATGTAAAATCAACAAATAAATATGCTTTTTAAAATACAATCACTTGTGAGTGGGGTTATTCTTTAGCGTTAAAGATGGTAGAATCAATCCACCTACCAAAGTTAAATTTTCATAAAGATATGAGTAAGGAGTTAAATATAGCTATAAATCTTAAGTGATTTTGATGAAAGAGAATAGAAATTTTATAAACATTGAAGCAATTTAAAGGCACCAATACTGATGCATATGGCATTATTATATAAACATTATACGCACATGTACAAGCAGAATATTAATGCATAACTAATCAAACAATAAACATCATGTCAGGGAAAGAATTTTAAATCAATGTAAACCAACCCTCAACACTAATGTAAGATATATAATTAAAAAGAATAAAATGTATAATCATACAAAAAAATTTCAAAACACCAATATTGGTGCATCCAACATTATTATACAAATACACACAACCAAAAAGTTAGGCCAAAAAGACAAAAGTGATCATTGTACAAATAAAATATCAATCCTATAATTAACTAAAAAAATATTAAAAAAAACTAATCAACCATACACTTTTAAAAAGACAACTCTACCCAATCACAATATTATATTTAATAATTCCATAAAATCTTAAAAATATACTATTATAAATAATTAATATATCATTTATATATATAATATATATATATATATGTATATATATATATATAATTTTTTTTTTCTTAATATCAATTAAATAATCCCATTTATAATATATTGATTTTTTAATTATTTATAATTGATAGTTTCAAAAAATTCTATACCAATTTACTTCTCAAGAAATTTCAAAAAAATTCATTTTATCATATCACAATATAATCCACATCTATATCCTATATATGTACTTGCAATATAAGTACTTGCAATGGAAATCATGAGATGTTATTTTTAACAAATTCATCTATATCCATGTCTACTCATGCTATTTTTAACAAATTTTACTATAATGGAAAGTAAAATATAGTATGTTATGGTAATCATTATGGAAATCTCATAAGATGTTGAGTGAGATATATCTGGATGGTAAATCATTATCCATCTCACACGTTTGATGGACGGGACAAGGGTGAGGAATATATGATGACATTACATTTTGAATAATGCAACAACCAACTAATAATTCAAGTATTTTCTAATGTTTAGTTTTTGAAGTGGGGTTATTATTTTTATTGGATTTAATTGTGTAGTGACATGTTTGAGGCTAAGTTAGATGGGATGGAGAATAACCATTTTAATCTTGAGCATGGTAAGCTTTTAACCCATTAAAATATATTATAAATAATATATAAAAATAATATAACGAAATTAATATATACTAGTTTAGTTTTTATATTAATTAAAGTTAAATAAATATAATTACTTTGCAATATTAAAATTATAAAATTAAATAAAAAGAATAAGTTGTAATAATAAAATAAAATAGGAATTATTAGTTGTAATAATAAAATAAATATATGGAAAAAATTGTAACAAATCATAATCTAAAAACTTATTTAGATAGCTAAATAAATTGTAGAGTTAATTTTTTTCATGGATAAAGGAGATTTTTTCATGAGAAGGATGAATAGTTATTTGAAGCACACATAAAAGAGGTTACAGATATAGATTAGTTATGGATTTTGATTAGACTTATTATAAAGATTAATAATATGAAAAATTGATAAAGTATTGTAAAATAAGAAATTGTTAAAAATTGTTTGATTCTATTAAAAAAGCATATTTACCTATTTTATTTTTAAAATAGAATAAGAAGAAGTTATACAGGTGGGATATTGGATACTAAGACTAAGACTCGATAACTATAACCTTTTTTTTTTTTATTGACTTTGAAATTCAATTTCATTGAAGTAGTATGGTTTATCTGACATTCATTAACATTCATTGTTGAAAATTTTGAAAAGTTTACTTACACAAATTATGTTTGAAATAAGATTGTGTTGATTCTAGAGTGGAGTGAGTAGAGAAGGTGAAAGCAATGAGACAAAAAAAGGTAAGCATTCTTCCCATTAGAAAATCTAGAGTTATGAAGAAATGTCCCACGGTATCATAGGAGCATCTTGCCCTTCAATGGAAGAAATATAAAGTAAAAATGAATTTTGTAAATCATTCAAATTTTAAAATATGGATTCCATGAAAAGGTAAAATCTTTCATTCCTAAAAAATGCTAAAATCGACAAAGGATATTGTTTCCTTGGAATTTCTTAATCAATGGTATATGAAAGCAAAGGAAGAGCTTTCATTAACTTACCATTGACAAACTTTTGATAGCAAATATATTTCATTACAAGACAACTTCTACTATTTTTTTCATGAGCGACAACAATTTAGACAAAGTAAAGAGTTTAAAGATCTTTCCAACTTCTCATAGCCTTGATATTAATTTGGTTGAGAAAGAATCTTTAAAATCAAACATTTCTATAGAGTTTGGAGGATTAAGTTTTCGATATAAAGATTCTTATCTATTTTAAACTTAATAAGACTTTAAGTGACCTAGTTTCTTCCATTAATGCAATTAAAGATCTTTTTGTGTATATATATATATATGGATTTAATTTTTGGGAAAATGGTATAGCACTGAATCAAGATGATATGGTTAGGAAGACAAATGAAGTATAAAAAGTAGCATAAGAAAAACTTTAGAAGTGACAATTCAAAAATCAACAAAAGGACATTCTAATTGTACAAAGGATAAATTATCTTAAAGCAAATCAATTGGAACACATGTGTATCGGAATTTTCTCTATTGTAACAACATACTATGTTGAATTTTGAAGGCACATTTACGACTTATAATAGATGCTTGTAGAATTGTCACATTTAGATAGAATTTGTGAAACCAAACCTACTCAAGGGGAACTTATATTTTGTTCAAGTTATCCTTTTACATAAGAATTAAACAAGTAATTTAGGTAAGTAGGCTATTCTAATCATGCAACTGCAACTTTTTGTTGCAACATGATTTAAAACTAAATTCTTGTAAAACAATTTCATAATATAAAATATTTGATCATTTTTTCCAACAAAGTAATTATATTATGTAGTAAAAAAGAAATGCCTCTCCATATTAGGGGATGGTATTTGTAATAAATCAATTTTGATAAACCAATGTGCCTCATCCAAAGGAATTTACAACAACAAAATAAGATAACACTTTACACTAATATCAATATTGGCAAAAATCGATGAAGCATTTGTTCATTTGCTTGTATGGTTTAAATGCATAATTTTTTTTTTCTAAATTAGTTTGTGAATATACACCAAGAAAATAATCACATAGTCTCAATTGAATTCAAAATTGATGCTCAAATTAATAGTTTTAATACTAAAATAGAGCAATGCAATATTGTTTTTTATTAAATACTACCAAACAATTATTGTTAGATTTAATGAAAATCATCATTATTAATAGTGAGACATATTAGTGATAAAATTCAAACATGAAAATGATATGTTTTTGAAATAAATGCGTTGAATTTTGTATACAACATTGGAAACACTGATAAAAAGTAAATACAACTTGCCAATAAAGCCACAAATCATTATTACAAAAATAAAGCAATGCAATATTGTTTTTTCATTAAATGCTATCGAATAGCTTATTGGGTTTTTGAATTGGACCATCTTATTATAACCATTTATCTCACTAAAATCTTGAGTTTTGCCCATTATTGAGCTTGGTAATTATTAAGTTGAACATTTGTGTAACTATTGATGATTTGTTGATTGATTACTTACAATGATTTATTTTTATGGTATTTTATGAGTTGTTGTATGAATATGCTTAAGTTTTCCTTTACGCTAGTGAGTTGGGAAAATGATGCATTTATCGATGAGTTTTTGATTTCCAATACGAATTTGATTATTATTGTTGTAAAAAGGCAGTTTTATTTTTCTCAACATTCAATGCATGTCACTAATATTTGCCTTAGTTACTCAAAGAAAAGGATCAAGCAAGAAACATGGTTCCTTTTATTATATAGCTATAGTGCACTTGTTCGTTTAAGAAGGGAGACAACACTATAACTAGTAAAAAATAGGGTACACAAGGACGACTTGCCCTTGTAACCTAAATAGTGAAACAAAAGGGGCTACATAAGTGCACATTCCATGGCTCTATAGCACGAGAAGATGTGAATGGATACACTCGTTATAACAACCCATCAAGGCAGTGGACCAATAGGAAGAGTGGCTTTATGAACTCTACAACAAACCTTATTTTCCCTGCATCAAAAAAGGATCATGTACCCTAGAATCTCATCACTCAACAAGTTGCCATAAGTGATAAAGAGAAATTTAGTGAATCGAACAGTAAGATTGTCAGTATTGAGCTTTGAAGTTCCCTGAAAATTTTGAAGAATCTAAAGCCCCTTTAGTATAAAGATATTCATTTTCAACTTGAGTTAGGGTAGAGAATGTAGATTTTGGAGTACAAGTAAGATTAAAGAGTTGTAGATTTGAGTTTGTAATTTTGAATTTCACACATGAAATAAAAAGTTGTTATTCTTATGAGATAATCTAAGTTTAAGAAGGGATTTACCAATCCGCTTCATGTCAAGCCACTTGAAGAGGATGTTGGTGAATGCACCTTAATATGTGTCATTGCATTTACATTTGTGTTTCATTGTGTACTTGTCTTCAACTTTGCAATTATGATTTTTTGTTGTTGTGATTATCCTTTCGACAACATATCACAAACTTTTGGTTTTTTCCCAAAAACATCATATCACAAACTTGTGGTTTTTTCCCAAAAAGAACATATCACAAACTTGTGGTTGGAAAGAGAAACAATTGGTTGTTGTTGTTTGTTATTTATTTTTATTTATTTATTTTATTTATATTTATTTATTTTTTTATTTTTTAAAGAAAATTCATAATTTCAAAGGAGAAATTACATGTTGTAGATGACCGAAGGCATATGCTGTAAACGTAGTTGTCTATCCACTGTCAAAATCTAGTATTTACAATAAAACCCAAAGGGTACATTGTGCTTGTTCAAGACCACAATAAAAAGTTCAAATTTCACCCACATAAGTGTAGAGCTATCCATATTTACAAACTGAATATAAACAGTATCAAAATTGCAATAAAGTTCAAAATCAAGATGCTGATAAATTAGGGGTTGTTGCCCCTCTGTAGTCCCCCATTTATATATGGCCTGTGAAAAATAGTGATAGATTCCAGCAGGTGTATGTTCGGCGATCATCCACTCTCCTAGAGGGCGATGCGTCGCTTCTTTCGATAGCCTGTCAACAGTTTCATTTCTTTCCCTGTAGATGTGAGAAACATAAATCTAATCAAAGAATGTTTTGAAAAAAATAATTTCTTCCATAATAGTTCTCAAAGAGTAAGAAGAACAAACAACTGTGTTGTTAAACCAGTCAGTCACAATCTTTGAGTCTCCAAAGATTTGAATGTTTCGGCATTGTTTCAGAATGGCAACGTATAACAGATGGCGTAATGATGTCCACATGGGGTAGCTCAAGCGGCAATGGCCGTGGAAATGAAGTCTCACGAACCGGAAGTCTTGGGTTCAAATCTTGGGCTACCCTTCCCCCGTTGAGGGGTACTTAATGGACATGTAAATCGGAGAGTCCCACCCCAGCCTACAAAAAAAAAAACAGATGGCGTAATGATATCAGTTCAACATGATTATTAGTGCCCGGTCCTAGTCCCATACAAATATGGAAATATTGTGCTTTAGATAGGTAGAAACATATGCCTCCCCCACAACCATGCTGTTGGGCAGCACCATCAAAATATGCCCAAGGTATTGATGTGTTTATCTGTTCCTGCCGAATAATCCTAGGTCTCTTTTGGCTCTCATCATTTGGAAGTTCTTCAAAAGAAACACAGATTTGCGGAGGGATCAGGTTCTAGTTTACCGGTTTGTCTTCAAAAATTTTGATATTTCTCTTGAGCCATATGTACCATGAAACAAGAAGGGGAAGGTAGAGAAACAGTTGTTTGATTTAGTGCTATAGATTAGATTTGTTTCCAATGCATTGAATTTACTCTCAAGTAATTAATTTAATTTTTGAGGCATTGAGTTATTGATATTTTATTTTACTTTTACTAGCATATTTTCAAATTTAAGGAGTTACGGGTTTTTGTAGCACTAGCCAATGAGCCATTTTTTATTTATGCCTAGATAACTTGTACTACAAAACACTACAACGCATGCTATATGATAGATTCATATAAAAATATAAATATATTCCATCCCTTAAAAAAGGGTAATACAAAATCAATTTTGTAGCCCTTTGCACCATTACAAGTTGCATAATTTTGCATAGTGTTTCACAAGTCTATGATTCCTTTGATTTATTATTTATGTGTGTTTGATGTTGAGATCCCTACAACTGGTATACAACCACTACAAGTACTCAGTCCCTGCCCACATATCACATAGAGATTTAAATGCTAGCGCTACAATAGTTAAAAACTAACACATACCACGAGGAAAATGAGGAAATTCACAAGAGACAAGATAAGACAAGACAATACAAGACATCGAATTTTCATTTCGTATCCACATAAACAACATAATTTCTCTTACATATCATAGTACAATTATATCCTATGTTATTGTTGGAATAAGGAATTATTGAGGGGGTGGGGGATGAATCAATAATTATGAGGTTTTGGAATTTAAACTCAATTTATAAATTTCCTTTGACTTCTGCCAATTATTTGTAAGAGCATTTAGACTATAATATAGATGTATAATAAAGAAAACAATTCACATGAGCACACAGGTCACAATTGAGCAACACACACATATTGACACATGTATTTTTTACGTGGAAACCCAAAGTGATAAAACCACCAATACATTTATTACTATGGTGTAAATTAAACACCCACTAATTACATCAAGTTGTTTGTGAGCACTCACTCACAGGAGGCCCCAACCCCTTTCAGATAGCAAGCCACCACTTGCCAAGAGGCACCAACCTCTTATGAATGCAAGTCACTGCCTACTCTAGCCACTATTATGTTTTTCATACAATTTTCAGATTGAAAACAAAGGCCAATACAAATGGTCAGAAATGTAAACTTGATTTGTCGTTGCATTAGCTCATTCCCTTCTACTCTGTAGTTCCACTTCCTACTACCTTCTCCATTGCTCGACAAGATCTAGTCTCAACCTTCTGCTCTATTGTAAATACAGTTCAACTCTCAACCCTTTGCTCTCTTCTCCTCACACACTTAGACTCAACACATCTGCTACATACCCATTTGCTCAATGCAAATCCATGGGTTTTGGTCGTCTGCCAAGCAAAGGTCGATGTTGTCCTCCTGATGTCTCTGTAACAAAGTGCATGAAATCTCGCTTCTGCAAGGCTCTTCGTGCTACTATTCCCTCAAACTGCGAGACCACTACAACTGCATTAAATATAAGAATGGGCACCTGTGGATTCTCCAAACTGAGAATTAAATCCTAGTCGACCGTGCACACTCAAAAAGTACCTCCACTGAATTAAGCTTGCATAGATAACTTGGTCCTCCATTCCTCTTAAATGCCCACATACCTCAGAATGTACTTTAGATATGTATCTTCTTCCTGCTCTAGTCACATCATGCCATTAGAGCTCTTAAATTCATTGGTATGGCATCCCTGAGCCATCTTTCTCATTTAATTTCTTGTGGTGTGAAAGTGAGACCAAAGGAGGTTTGTTTTAGTAGTTTCCATTAATACAATGCCATCGACCTCTTTGTGTGCATTTACTTTAGCTGTCAATTCATATGTGCTATGTATATTGTTCGTTGGAGCTGTAGAATCATCCATGACTATGCCATAAAGAGTTTCTGACTCATCCATATTTTTAAGCATATGTTGCTACTTGAGCCAAATCCCGGATGCCTTGGTGCCCGTAACTTTTCTTTAAATACAATTTCAAAAGAGTTACGAGCTTCCAAGCACTGACCCACTAGAGTGCACCACTTCCAATGCCAATCGGTTTCCCAAATCCCTTTAAGCGCTTCACCACAGTGTTTTTCCTTGTTCATAGCTCAAGGACTTTGGTCACTGGTACACGTGAAATCTCCACAAAACCAAATCTTGGGTGCGCATATAGATATTTGATGGACTATCAAATGTTGACAAAAGCTTTTGTTACCCGTCTCTATTACTTGCCATAAAATCCTGGTGCTTTATCCTTTTTTTTTCTATTCCTTCTCAGCTTCCGAGCTTTCGAGCATCTTGGTATTCCTCCCGCCACCTCGGGTTAATGCCATCCTGTAACCTTTTGAAATGAGCCTCCTAGGTTTCAGGCACTTCTACTTAAGGCTTTAATATCCTTATTTTGAATGACCATAAATTTTGATCCAGAGGGCCATTTGTAGACTTCCACACATCGTTGGAAATATCTTTCCAAGGACTCTCCAACTATGCCACTTCCATGAGAAACTGAGTTGATACCTTGAGACATAATATTTTCCAAATTCTGAGGTATCCAGTTGCATGGCAAGAAACTGCCTCATCTCGCTCTTGAAATCTTCCATCAGATTCTCACATTCACCTCTAAGGATTGAGTTGGAAGAAAAAGTACTGCTCCCAACATTTCTACTTGTAGCCATTTGCTCCAGTGGAATTTTTTTCTTCTTCTCCCCTAGAGGTTCTTTAAATATGCCTTGATGTCCGCCTAGGGGTTCTTCTTAATCATAGCCATCGAAGAAGAGAGAAGGTTAGCTATGTGAAACAGTGGGGGTGTTGTTGAATCATTTTTCCGAATTATCTCTACTCCTACAAGGCATGAAAGGAAATCTTTTTGGTTGATTTTTGCTTTTTTCTGCTTGTACCTGCAAAACTAAAATAGATTGAACTGCAACCAACTATCTTACTGAAATGAAAGCAGGAAAGGACTAATCTATTTTGCTCAAATGAAATTGCAGGAATGAAATTCTAGTCTACACTTGCAAAATTGAAATTGCGGAATTGAAATGCTAATCTATGCTTGCAGAATTGAAATGCTAATCTATGCTTGCAAAATCAAAATTGCGGAATTGAAATGCTAATCTACACTTGCAAAATTGAAATTGCCGAATTGAAATGCTAATCTATGAAAGCAGGAAATGTCTACTCTACTTTTGCGGAAATGAAATTGCAGAATGGAAATGAAATAAACTACTTAGCAGAAGGTTGTAGTGGAAAATAGAAGATAGCAGCAATCCAAATACTCGACCTTTCCGCAATGCGCAAAAATATGGCAGCCCATATGTAGCAATAATGTTCACTCCTGGGACTTCCCTTCTTAATTTTATCAACCCGGTAGTTCGTAACAAACTTGGAAGCGACGGTGCTGTATGCACAAGTACTAGCTCTTGCTGCAACTGTCACTTGGTCAGCTGGCACAAGTCCGCTAGGGGCTTAAGCCAACTTTTATGAGCTCTGAGAAGAAGCTTTTTAACTGATGAATGAAAGCTAACTCAAAGGAAGCTAATTCTACCAGCTAGTCCTACTGATGCAAGAATGAGAATGCAAACTACTGAAAGAGATGCCATTACTTCTATGAAGGTAAAATACATGTGTCTAGACTACCTCTGTCCTAAGAAAACATATTTTTGTATTTTTGATTAAGTTGTCAGTTTCATCATGCATATGCTTTCACTGTTCTTTATTGTGCAGGGGTGGATCAAGGAGGAGAAATGCTTGGAAAAAGTTGGGAAGGTTCAGAGAGGGTCTAAGGAGTCCCTAACACCCTTCCAGATAATTTCACAAAGTTTGGCTATCAAGAAACCTCATTTGTGAGCTTCTACAGGAAGTCTGCAGGGGTTCTACAGGATGTTCAGAGATTTCTACAAGATGTTCAGAAATTTCTACAGGATGTTTAAAAAAGTGGATTTTAGAGGATGGGTGAGTGAGGAGATGCATGAATGGAAGGGAGTTAGGATAGGGGCCTGGAGTGACCCAGGGACTGGTGGATGGAGTGGTGAGAGGGTGTAGAAGGCTAACTTGGCTTAAAGAAGGCTAAGACAATGATTGAGCAAGAAGGTAGGGTTACGTGGGAAAAAGGACAGATGAGAGACGAGGAACCTAGCTAGGAGATGGAACAGGTGGCTCTGATGAAGCTTAGGTGGATGAAAGAGTGGTAGAGATGCCCTGCACGGTGTACATTCAACCGAATCAACAAAGTCTTGCAAATAATCAAAGTCCTAGCTAATCTAATCTAGCTAACAATGAAGTGAATGTACAATAGCTTTATTTGAAAGAGGACCATATATATCAACGATGCAATGAAACATTTCAGAGATCTGAACATGTAACCAACTTCTGCAAATGAAAACAGTACACTAATGATTGCACGGCAAAGAAAAACTAGTGTTTTTGTTTGGGACAACACGGTTACTTCAATTCCAGCCCCTGATCTAATGAGGAAGAGGTGAAACCAAAAGTGTTTGTTGGCTCTTTTCTGGAGCTTTTTCCCTGTTATTAACCTATCAACTCAATCTGAACATAAAAATCCTTTCTAATCATC
The DNA here is from genome assembly GCA_000404065.3 of Pinus taeda. NCBI lineage: Eukaryota > Viridiplantae > Streptophyta > Pinopsida > Pinales > Pinaceae > Pinus > Pinus taeda. The sequence goes on from APFE030935693.1 coordinate 158,800, forward strand.
AAAATCAATCTAAATAACAAAGCAAGATTTAAATCTAAATAGCAGATTTTATTCTAAGAATGCAGCAAAAACACATAAAGGTAAACAAAGGAGGTATTGGGCACTTGAGATGGGCCCAACCCCAAGAGCTACAGCCTCCTAAGAGAGATTTAGAGCTGGTGAGCTGGATTCATCTTTATTGAGCAAGAAAAGAAGAGTTACATCAAAAACTGTCCACAAGGGAAAGCTTGAAAAGGTGCTGAAATGCAAAAGCTAATCTACTGACTAAAATCGAACTACAAACTAGCTAACTTCTGCCTACAAAGTGACTAACTATTGGCTAACCAAAATGAGGCCCTAAGCCCTCTTATTTATACAAATTGAGGACCCCAACAGTCCTCCTAAACTTTAGGGACTCGGCTATCCAAAACTTGCAGTTAACACCAGTCCTACTTGACTTGCTTGGTTGCCCTTGTGATAACTGATTTGGTGGCTTTTGAACTCCGAGATGAAGGTGGAGAATTCAAGGTAAGGGCCCATAAATGAAGGGGACACCTTCCTAAAAATCCTCTCCACGAATTTGGCTGCCAAGTGCTCATTTAAACCTTTGATTTTGTCTCCATATTGACCAAAAAAGACTACACAAAGCACACATTAGACTTGTTGGCAATAACGGACTAACCCAATTCACTCTATTAGCATAAATATAATAAAAAACATGCAATAAAATAATGAGAATGGTGGATTAAGTCGAATTAGGAGGTTGAATGAGCCCATATAATTATCCATTTTTGGGGCTCATCACAGAGCATGGCTCACCCCTCGAACCGGATGGGTCGTGTGTTGGTCATGCATTCATGTCGGTTTCATATGTATTGCTTATGATTGTAGTCCATGTTCTTGTTGCATTTACATGGTGTTGATCATGGTTGTAGTGATGTTGCTATGTGAAGTTTGAAGGTGTTGTCGTGAAGTATGTCTTAATGTGTGTATGGTTGATTATGCATTGTTATGCACGTGAGTGTTCACATGTTTTCAAGTGCATGTGATGTGGGTGTTATTTGCATGCATGAGGTCATGGTTTGTGTAGTTTATATGGTCATTCATTGATGACTGGACTCTAGCTAGAATGATGTGAATATGGTTTGGTAATCATGTGTTATATGTCTATATGCAGTTGTTATGCATTCATTGTTTTGGTCATAGTTATGCATGAAATGTAGGTCAAACATGCCTTATGAAGTCATTGTATGCAATTTAGGTCATCAGGGTGATATTTTTATGTTATGATGCTAATGTGTTCACTGAGATAGAGCAGGAGATGCAGATCATCATAATGAGGTTACAACATTAGACTTTCGGGTAAGAGCATATCGTCATACATGTATTGTATGTTTGGCATGCAGGTATGTAAGTTAAAGATTGTTATATGCATTAGGTTTATGTACATTTCTTTTGATGTTATGGTTACATTCATATGGAGGTTAGTTGATTAGTGTAGTTATATGCACATGTGTCAGATAGTCAAGAATGATAGTAACCTGTAGTTGTATGCATTGCTATCATTGTTTTATATTAGATAACCTAATGATTATGTTATATGTTATTGATGAAGTATCTTATAGGTTAACGTGTTGTTGTTAAATGATAGTTACCTTAATGATTAGGGTTATTACATTAAGATCTTGATGTTATGTGTATCATGCTAAATTGGATTGGCCTATGCATATGCTTAGGGTTACGACATCTAGGTATGAGTCAACTTATTGTGACATTGTGTTGTACTAATATGGACTGATCGTACATATGTGATTATTATTTATGAATGATAATTGTTTATGAGTTTTAGTGGCTATTATGGATATCATGATCTTATTTATGTTTAAGCTGATGTGTTGAGAAGTTATATCATGCTAACTAGATTGCTTGTGCAGACAAGATTGCCACTCGTGAGATACATTAAGGTATGAACTTGTTTATACCATCTACCTTGTGTTTGACTGTTTTATTATGACATCTATTCAGTGTTCGAGTGTTTGATGAATTTCATAACATGAGTATGTGTTCTAGTGATCTTATTTTAAGATGATTGTACTAACACATATGTGTTGAGAAAGTTGATATGTACTTGAGTGTAAGTAGGTGACAGTTGTAGCATTATGTCTAATGACTATGAGTTGACTATGGATTATTACATGATTGTTAGTCTTGGTAAAGATTGATTTCAAACTAATAGATATGATTGTCTTGGTATTTATATGTGTGTCTTATTGTAAATATTGTATCGAGTTGGGTTAAGTTATCCTTACATTTAAGGATTCGTTAATTACTATGTGATGTTTATTCATGCAATAGATAAAACATGTAGATAATAGAGAACAATGAAATAAGAATCATAAATGGCAAATTAACACAAGATATAATATGGGAAACCCTTTAGGGAGAAAACCCAACTGCAAGGTGAGAATACTTTGCTCTCTTCCTCTGAATGGAAATGGATGCAAGTACAAAGAAGTAAAGCCTGTGAGAAATGGGTTTCTATAGTGTACAAAACCTCTATGTTTTCTCTCTCCCTATCCACTCTCGGCTACTATGCTTATCTATGGAACAAAATGCACTAAAATATACTAGAACCCATTTTCATCGTAGTGGTTCAATTATAACATAGCTTGACAACCCACTAGTGGTTAAGTTTGACTCCTTCAACTCTTGGTTACAATTACAATCTCTGCTCTTCTAGAATTTTATTCATCATTATCCGGTGGCTAGCCCCTTTTATATTAACAATGTGGCTTATGTGATATCCTCTCAAAACACGATGGTCAAAACAAGAAGGTCAAATTTTGGGTGGCATAACTTTTGCATACGAACATCGATTGAGGCAATTCTTGCATTGTTGGAAAGGAATCTATGTGTAGAATAACGCTAGGGGTTCCTTCTTAGGTGAGAAAGTTTTACCCCCAAAAAAATTATGTTTCATGCCTCAATCTACTTCGAGAAGGTTTCATGCCCCAATTTTCCAAATTGGGATCCACTTGTAAAAAAAATTGTGGGTTGATTTCTCCAATTTTTCCATTCTGAAATCATCAAAATGGATGACAAATAATATAATGATCCAATCCGGATTAATTATTTTCTAAACACACCAAAGCTTAACCACATTGTACAAACTTGTATTTATTTATTTATTGCAGAAAACATGATAATTTCATTAAAATGAAATTACATTTTTCGAGATGTTATTTCAGCATTTCAAGTTCCTCAAGGAACCTTGTGTCCAAAAATCCTACAAACATAAGATGTGAACAATAATTATACCCAAAATGTTTCATAACCTATCTTCCTTATTTTTCTTTTTACAATAGACATCATATTCTCATGCTCTTGGCCTTTTTAATGATTGATATTTTTCACAATATATATATATATATATATATAGATATATATATATATATATATATATATATATATATTATATATATATATATATATATATATATATATATATATATATTATATATATATATATATATATATATATATATATATATATATATCATGTAATACATCTTATTCATAAAAAAAATGCACCTCCTATCCACCATTGGATTGTACATCTATTCATTTAAAAGCATATGAGCAACATCATGTGCACTCCACTAGAAAGAAGGATGAAGATATTTAGTAATTCTTACATCCACCTCCTCATTAATATGGCATTGACCAATGTCCATTAGAAGCCCTACTTTTGATAGCCATTTTGCTATCATATTCCTTTTGTAAAAAACATGATGATGTGAAACTACATTAAAAATTGAAGTGAAGTTATGTATTTCCTCAAAGACAAGATTACGTATAAAGTTCTCCAATGTCTTTATATCTTGCTGCCACTTGATCACCACTTCATAATCTCATAAAAATTCTAATTTTTGGAGCCCCCTTGGTAGCTACAATCATAAGAACTAACTTTGATGTCATGAACTCATCAAATTTATTTGTTCCCTTGCTTAATTAAACTTTGAATTTTATTATATGATATTCCTCAAGATAGATAATACCCCTTACTCCATAAGCATCTTAATCCCCTCTAGTTGTATGTTCAAATATCCCCAAGTCATCATTTTGTTAATTCTTCCATTACGATTTGTCTAGGAGGCTCTTCAACCTTTGACTGCCTAAAGATATTAATGATATTAATGCTCTCAGAGCATTGAGTTGTAGGTATGTATCTATCTTCAAATAAACTTTAATTACTTCCAAGAATGGGGACCCATTAGTTCTAGTCGTTAGGGGTTTTATTTGAGATAAATGACCCATCTATTTACTAATAAGAGCTTTATTTGCTTATTCTAATGCTTGCTCCACCCATAAAGCTTACCCTATCTCATCTATGCTCAATAACCTTATTTACCCTATTTTCCTTATGAATCTCAATTATCCCCAAAACAAACCTTTCTAACCATAGAACTCCACTCAAAGCTTCACGGTTTGGTTGTTGACTGATAAAACCCAAATCTTAATGCCCATTCTCTATCTATAGGCTAAACTCTTAATCAAAAGGGGTCAACAAAAAAAGACTTGTTTCTAGAACACTTCAAAGCCTCCTTGATATAATCCTTCTCATGTGAAATTTCTATTAATGTATCATTTGTAATAATTGATAGAGAGTGCCCAAATTCCTTGACAATATCACCCATCAATCACACTATTAATTGACCTCTAGGAAACCTCCTCCTTAAACCAATACATTAGGAGATTCAACATTTACCTACATAGGCTGACAAATCCACTAACTTGTCTACTTTTCCAAACCTAGTTTTCATCTTAACTTGGATTAAGTAGCCCCCCACCCAGGAAAATTCCTTTCTCTAGAAGGTAAGTCAGACCCTTTAGTAGACTTGTCAATGAAAATTTGAATACCCTCAAATGGATTATTAGAATATTCCACTAATTCTTCCTCTAACTCCATCTCTAGCTTCTAACCAAGCAAAGCATATTTCTTCTATTCTTTTGAATTGATTTTCTTGTATTCACATTCCTCAAGTTGATGCATGATTTCCTTTTTTACACAGGAAACATCGTCCTCTATATAGTAAATTGAAGTATCTTCACTTTGGTTCTCTTAAAAATATTTTCAAGCTTCTACCATGCCTTGGTTGATGAGCTTGGCTTATGTGAAATTGTAACTCATTAGAAAGGATTGGCTCAATCAAACCACATGCTTCATCACTTTCATTTAGCCATATAATATTATTCTACAATGGTGGTGGCTCTTGCTCACTACCTATCACAATTCACTACAAACCTCTGATATGAAATAAGCCTCCCATCTCTTGCTTCTAATGTGCATAGTTAGAGATAATAAACATGTTTTCTAAAACAATAATGGAGGAAAACTTGATCTCTCAAACAATAAAGCAAGAAACCACAAGGAACCTTTGCATTACTTTAACTTAAGACAAAAAAAATGTGTGTAGCCACTTCTAGTGGAGAATGCCGTGTTATGTAAAATACCTCATCAACAATGAACGAAAGGAAATGAACCTTAAACCCCTTTGGATAACAAGAATTTGAACAAAGCTTTTAATCTCAAACTACTTGAACCAACAGGTTGGAATGTAGATTGGACCTCTATGGCTCTACATTAATAGGAATACGTGTGAATAACTAAAATCATATTCACTTTAATAATTACAACAATTGAGGAACATGATACTTCTATTATTACACAAAAAAATTTATAAAGCATGTTAATAAAATACTAGAGATAGTTTTAACACACGAGGATACACTCTCACCATGCACACATATTTCCACATGCATACTAAAAATAACATACATGCACATGTAAGTCAATATAGCCTGCACTAACAAGATCACTTATTTGAGTTACACAAGTTGAAGGATTTAGACTCAAATAATACCAACTTCTCTACGTGAATGCTTGTTGGTTTTGACATACCAACCAAAATGGGGTATTGCATTTTGGCTTTGATTTACTTGAAATTTTTTAGTATGTTAAGTGTAAATATGATGGGAAACCACTACCCCTTGAATGTTTATGACTCTGCCTGAACTGTGGTAGTTAAAAATCACATATAACACTCTTTATGGATGAACTCCCTTTAATATTATGTACCTTAAGTCCCTAAAAATTATGAATTTATCACAAAATTTATTAAGTAAATTTTGAATGGGGTTGGGCATTTGACATATTTAGGGTTTTAACTACTATTTTATTTGGGGCACACACCTCCCTAGTTTGACAAGTTTTGATATCTAAATAATTTGCAAATTTTAGAAAACAAGCTCAATGTATTGTTGCAAAAAAAATAGGGAATGAATTCCAACCTCATGGAAGTAGACACTTCACACAACAAATTATATATATTTTTATGATTGAACATGTGCATGGTTAGGCATGTAGTTTGAAAACTGGGATGTTTTCACCAATAACTTAATTTGGAACCCTTCCTTGTCCCTAACCAATTTCGAGAGATAGATGATTGTGAAGATTTTACAAGAATCCATTGGGTGGTGAAATTATTATAAAAATTATGAAATTCTCTAAACTTGCTCTATGAAAAACAACTTTAAATGTTAAATTCCTCTCTAAATCACAAATTCAAATATGTTATACTTGAATATTGTTAATGTATATAAATTCTATTATGGAAATAATTCAAAACATTTTTTAATAACATATAATGAAATATTTGTTATCACAAAAACAAAAACAAAACAAAAACAACTCTGAAATTTTTAACTATTTTTTATAAAAATCATGGCATAAAAAAAGTTGCATTAACATTTATTAAAAAACAATTATTCATCCACCAAATTAATCGGGCAAAAACATTCACTTTAATTTTATATATTTAAAAATATTCATTGAGATTATTCTTATCTTTTAATTTATTAAATAATAACCAACACACTATAATTCTAATAAACTTTTGAAATGTTAAAAATAAAAGGATACCTTTATTAATAAAGAATCCAAAATCCCTCGCTTTGATACTAGAGAGTATAAGCTAATTCTCATTTTTTTGGTCATATTATTATACACGTAATAATTGAAACTTTTCTGAACACAAACACAATTTCAATGAACTCCAGAATGAATATATATCTATATATATATATATATATCTATTATATATATATATTTATTTTGAGTTAGTTTTTTATTTTCATTTCATAATATATAATAACCAACTATGATTAGTTTAATTTCATATTTATGAAGCGTCGAGAATATTATTATTTTTATCTATTTTAAAAATAGATTTGTACTTTGAGAAATTTGATGCGTGTAAGTGTTTGATAGATACATAGTTAAGATGGATCTAGGTCAGTTACTTTTTTAACAAAGTTGACATTTTGTTTTGTTGTTATTATTATTTTATCTCGCATTCCATTTAATGTGCCATTACAATATCTCCCCTATAGTAAACTTTAAAGTATCTTTCGACACAATCATTGTACAATATACTAGCATAGACCCATCTTAACTTTGGATATATCAAGCACCAAAAGGGATCAAATCTTTCAGGGTTCAAACTTCTTTTTGAGTGCAAAACTTGAGGGAAGGTTTGCACCTCGAAAGATTTGATTCCTCTCATCCCTTGGTAGATCATTAGTTAAAATAGATCTTTGCTCATTCTTTTTTTTTTTCCAAGGAAAAATCGAACTTTTTATTAAGATAATAAAAAGTTACATCTACAAATGCTAAAACATTATTGTTTGTTGGGACATCTTTTTGTACTAATCACATCCAGAGTATTTGTCGACGTGTTTTGAACCAACTAGTGTGGTTCATCATCAGGACAAGATGCAGAGTCAGATTTTGGCAATAGATTAAATAATGACAGTGAAGAGAGTCATTTCCCTGCCCAAAAACTAGGTGTTCTCAACACCTTTGCCACTAGGTCATTAAGAGTTTCTAATGAAAAACACCTCGATGATGAAAAAACCCATCTCCTTAATGTTTTTATTTACAGTAATGGTTATATTAAGAACCAGTGTCTTAAAGTGGAAAATTGGTCCTTCGACTAGGGAAGAACCCAAGGATAGGTTTTCAAGGGTTCATCTTCCCTTTATCTAAAGGACCACAGATAGAATTACTAGAATTTTGAGGAATCATAAAGTCCACTCGACCTTTAGACCCCTTAATACCATTAAGAGCTCTCTAAGGTCGGTGAAGGACAATGTGGGCCCTAAGAATATGAAAGGTGTTTATCTCATCCCTTATTCATGTGGGATTCCCTATGTTGGTGAAATTGGTCGCTCTATAAATCAAAGGATTCATGAGCATGTAGAAGACATAAAACATGGGAGGACACGTTCGTCGGCTTTGCAAGAACATGCGGAAAAGAAGAAACATCATATCTGCATTGAGGACACTCGGGTCATTGCTAAGACTGACCATTTCCATCACATAAGTTTAGGGAAGCTATAGAAATTGAAAGGAGGACTAGTAATATGAACTGAGATGATGGTTGTAAGATTAGTAGTTGTTGGGTCCCTGCCTTATCCTCCTAGTTTTATTCTTTTTTGTATATTTAATTGTCTCTCTTTCCATTTATTTATTTAATATTATCAACATTATATCATTTATATTTATTTATTATTAGTGTCATTCTATTTTTTTCATTTTTTTATTAAATTTTAATTTTTAATTTCTTTACCTATTTAAATTAGAATGTTTTCTAAAATATATTTTTAGATTCTAGATTTTTATTTATTTAATCAATTTATTAGTTAATTCTTGAGAATATTAACCTTAATATTTATTATTTAATAAACCAAATTGTTTATTTGGACACACTAGAGTTTAATTATTTATTAATTTTATACTTATTTTATCATTTTAGTTGGTCCTAGCATTTTAGTTAGTCATAACTTAAAATAAAATAAACAACTTAACTTTTACTTAGTCAAAATCTGTTAGGTAAATAGTTATTGGACAGAGTCAACATATATTTATTTGAACCCGTATAGGGTAATATTTTGATTTAATAAATATATTTTATATAAATTTAGTCAAAATTAGTTAGAGTTCTCATTCATTAATTAAAATATTATATAGTGGGTCAAAGCTAGTCGTTATACTCTAATCGTCGAAATATTAACTCTCTTCATCGCTATCACTATTTAATCTATTGTCAAGGTCTGACTTTGCATCTTGTCTTGATGATGGACCACACTAGTTGGTTCGAAACACATCGACAAAATACTTTGGATGTGATTAGTGCCGAAAAATGTTTGAACAATCATAATTATGGATCACAAAAGCCTACATTTGGAAATTACTACCCTGCACGGAAGCATTATTATTTCTGAGTAAAAGCGAAGGACAAAAACATAAATGTCTATGAAAAGTCCAAAAAAAAGAAAAAAGAAAAAAGAAAAGACATAATTCAGGGCTCTCCTCATATGAGAAAACAACCCACATTATATAGTCATAACCATTTATATCACTCAGCAAAAATGAACCAAAGATCTAAATAGATATATATCTATCACATGAAGTCTGTCAGAAAGGAAACATACAAACCATTGGACAAAAACTAGATCCCATCAGTAAACCTGTAGTATAGACAAAAACCAGGAAGTGACCTGTCAAGTGATGAAAGGTTGATGATCATACTCTTGGATCGACCCATCTATGAGCTCTTGGAAGTGCCAGTTTCCCAAAACCTATTGGACACCCTCTTTAGAAAAGAGGTTTGCCTCAATGTTTTGTTCCTTGTAGATGTGGAAAACATAAATAAAACCAAAATGATGATTGATGAACTGAATTTCCTCAATGATTGGAAGCAAAATATTGACACTTTGCACTGCATTAAACCAAGTTATGACATTCAAAGAATCCCCGAAAACTTACAAGGTACTTATGCTTAGTTCCCTTGCCCAACACAGAAATAGTTTCAAATATAGAAGCTTTGCATAATTGTTTGTTCTTGATCCTAGGCCTTTTTTAGATTTTAAGTGAATTTAACTGTCGAGATGAATTATCAAACCGCTCCCACACTATCCTTGAGCATCGAATGCTCCCTCGAAATAAGACCACTAGATTTGTGGGTTGATTTGTTCTTCTCTTATAACTTGTGGAGCTTGTATCGATTGGGATGTTGGGTGTAAAGAGTAGATTGTTGCAATTTCTGAGGCTATGAGAGTTGGAGTCAAAGATTTGTCTCTAAAGATTCCTTTGTTTTTTGTCAACCATATTCCCCAACTTATTAAGGGTGGGACATTTCTTAATTTTCATCTGTCACGGAATTCCACCAATTTTGTCAGGCTTCCTCTATGTTGATACCTCTCCATTAAAGTCTAAGATCTAGAAGGCTCAACGATGCTTCCCAAACTTCAAGGTAAGAGGAAAATTTATAAAAATATGGTTGATTATTTCTTCTTCATTTTTACACAGTACACACCAACCTGGCCCATGTTTGTTCCTTTTTTGAAGATTATCCCATGTCAGGACTTTGATCATGAGTAAACACCAAAGGAACAACCTTGCCTTAGTTGGGCACTCCAACTTCCACAACAGATTCCACCACCAGAGTTTGTGGCCCCGTACTCTTCTTTCAATTTGGTGGTTGTAACCAAGTTTTGGGGAGTTAATTCATGTTTATGCATGGACCCATCTGAGTTCATCTTCCACATCCTGAATCCTGACTTGTGATATTTGTAATTATTTAATGTAATCCTGCAAATGAGCTTCAAATATTGCATCTAGATTTAGTTGTTCAACCGATTTCCAGCATTGATGCTAGAAAGATGAACCCTATTCATTTGTCAACTGGTTTAGGAAAAGAATCCCTTGATCATTTAGAGTTATAACTAGATCCATAGGGAGTTCATGTTCTTCCCTACACCCCACCCATGGGTCAATACCAATTCTGATTTTTTCTCCATTTCCTATATGCCAAGATAGACTTACTTCAATTACCCTGAAGAATTCCACTGGAGCTTTCCATATTACTAAAGAATTTGGGACTCTCTTGTCCATCCTTTGCACCTACCCCTCAATGGAGAGTGGGTAGATGTATTTTCTTTTGACCACTAATGTTAATAGGTTTTCCATAGAGAGTACACACCACCCAGATTTTGTTGCAAGAGAACTAGTAAAAATAGGAAGATCATTAATTCCCCATCCTCCCCAAGCTTTTGGTAAAGCTATTTTTTCCCATGCCACCCAGGGGAGAGCTCCATTTTCCTTTGCTCCTACCCATAGGAAATGACTGCACAACTTCCTAATAGAGTTTAGGATCCTTTTTGGAATCCACGTGAGAGCAATCTAATAAACATGAATTTCCACTAGGACTGATTTGATCAACACTAGCCTCCCAACCCTCGAGATCCATTTTTTTTTTTTTAACTGAAACGGTTATGTTTTATTAGAGAGAAATAGGTTGGGCTATGCCAATCAACCAAAATACATTCTTCAGAAATTTAGAAGCACATCCTTCCCACTCAGGGGATTATTGCCTTGATCGGGAAATCAACATTTATACTTATCATCCCAATTTGCAACGTACATCCTATATTTGACAGTCTGTTCGCTTCCTTGTTTGAACCCCTAAGAATATGGTAAAATTTAACCGAGGGAATTTCTCTCAAAAAATCTCTTTAGTCTAGTTAGCAGCTTGTTTAGCACTGGATCCTTTAGCTTTTTCTCACTAATGAGCACTTTTATCAACACTTCTGAGTCTCCAAAGACTAAGATTTCTCTTGAAATTACCTCTCTTTCCATTTGACAAGCTTTCAATAAGCCGAGAATTTATGCTTGGTTATTGGTTCTCTGACCAAGCCCCCAGCTAAAACTATCTGCTTTGTTCCCATTCAAGGAAAAAATCACCCTGTCCGCACTTGACTTTCCTGGGTTGCCTTTTGAAGCGCCATTAAAGAAGATTGTGCACTTGCCCTGGGATCTCCACAAATGTTGAAAGTTGTCCTCTGAATCTTGAATTTGCCATATTTCCTTTTGAATTGGATGAGGATTTGCTTTGATACTGGCGCTACTGGAATAAGCATCCAACCACGTCCTTTCTTCCATTAGAAGGGAACTGTCATCTTTGACGGGGAATTGGTTCAAAGTTTATAAGAGCAAACCCTTTGCCTGGGCGGGCACCATTGCTGGAGACCAATCTGTATTGTTGAAAACGATATCATTCCTGGCGAGCCAAAGCTTCCAACAGACATATTTTGGGACAACAATCCTCACTCGAAGCCAAAGAGACTTGCTAGTAATGCTATGAGGATAATTGTCTTTCCAAGAGGTAAACATTGAGACAACAGAGACCTGAGATGGAGGGATAACATTCAACCCATGCAGGAAAAGGGACCAGACCTCCTTCGCGAACTCGCACTCTATAAATAAGTGATCAGAAGTTTCCTTTGCGCATTTGCATAACACACAGCAGTGGGGACATACTATATTCCTTTTGCACAAGTTTTCTCCGGTCAGAATTTTTTTGTGCATCAAAGTCTAGAAGAAGAAATTAATTTTGGGGATGTTGAAGCTATCCCAAACCTGCTTCCAAAATGATTCCTGGTGAGTTGACTCCTTCCTAGTTTGCATCTGAATGTAGCCTTGAGCTGCCGAATAGACCCTAGTCTTGCCCCAGCCCCAAGAATCTTCTTCTTCCTTGTGGACCGGTGTGAAATCAGAGATTGATTCAAAAAGAATTTCCAACTGCATTTGTAAATGTTCTAGAGTTCTAGGAAATTTCCATCGCTGCCAGCTCCCTTGGTTGTCCCATTCCAAGATGTCTTCTATTTTCCTGATTACTTTCTCAAGTAACCATGCTCTTAGCTCAGAGATTTTGTTAACTTCTGCAAGAGGAGGATGGCCCATGATGTTGTCCCTCCATAGCATTGTGTTTTTGTCGTTGCCAGGGATCCGATATAGGTAGGATCTCAAAAATTCGATGCCTCTGCTACATAACTTCCAAGCCAAAGATCCTTTTGGATTTTTCTCCACCGTGAATTGCCTCAACGACTGATTATTGAGATATTTAATTTTGATTAATTGGTTGACCGGATGGCTAGGCTCTGCGTGGATTTGTCATAATAACTTGCATCCCATTGCTAGATTGGCATGCGTGGGGTCTCTGATTTGCAATCCACCTTCCACGAGAGGCCACTTCACAATGTCCCAATTTATTAAATGAAATTGATTATTGTTTCCATGACCTCCATTCCACAGGAAATCGTGAATGAGCCTTGAAATCTAATCGGAGATTGCTCTTGGAGCCAGCATTAGAGAAGCCTGGAAAGTGGGCAGTGCCGAAAGAACAGATTTGATTAAAGTGAGCTTGTCTCCTGTGGTGAGCCAAAAACCTCCCCAGGCAGTGATTTTCTTCTTGAATTTTTATATTACTTCCTCCCACAATTGATTTCTGTTGGAACCCAGTGTTAGTGGAAGGCCTAAGTATTTTATTTTTTCCCAGGAATCGTGCCCAGTAAAGCCTAAATGGTTTGCAATTTTCTCAATTGTGTGTTGATCTATATTCCATCCATACACAATGCTTTTCCTCTCACTTATAAGGGCTCCCGAGATGCTACAAAATTTTTGGATAATGACTTTAAAATAATTTGTTATTCTCAGAGAAGCTCCTCCAAGCATTAAGGAGTCATCTGCAAACAGAGCATGGTTCACGAGTGTTACACAGTAAAATATCACTGCCGTCATGACAGTCTCCCTACTGTGCTATAAACCACATTCACCCATACTCATGCTCCTCAAAAATGGCTAAAAAACCCTCTTTGCCCAAGTTAAATGAATCATCGCGCCTGTTTGTCAAATAACCGCGCTGACAGGCGGAGGCCAATGTTGTTGTTGCGCTGCCAGCGCGGAAGGACACGTCTTTCCCGCGCTGGTTCCATTTCTACGAACAGCGCCCCCTCCGTTGGTCCCTTTCGCGCTGACCGGACTTCTTCTACAGCGGTTGGCGATGTCAGCGCGGCAGTTCACGGGTTTTCCGCGCTGATCCTGTTTGGGCGAATTTGTTCCAACAACCAGCCTTCCAGATCCCTCCAGAGCTGGTTGTTAGCATTGTTGAGGTCGCCATCCCTTCCCTGGCATGTCTGTTCGACTGACCACCCACTTATCTTGGGGGAAAGCTCATCCTTTGCCTATTCATGGAGACTCCTTCTTCTTTATAACCCTCCACCATTGCCATGAGCAGGGGGTTAGGGAGTTAGTAGTTTGGAACATATAGACTTTGATTGAGGAATTCTTTGTACATTTTAGTGCTGCTCTTTGTAGGCATTTGGTGTGTTGTGTGAGGATTGCTTTGAGCTTGAGAAAGGTCATAAGCTTGTTGCCTTGTATGTGAGAGAGAGACCTTGTGACTTGGGAGTTTGATCCAAAGGTGAATGCTTGGGAGACATGCTGGCTGGACCCTCTAGAGAAGGACTCAGCGTCAGGACGTCGGTTGTACCTTACTCTATTTTCTGTTAATAAAGATAGATGACTACTCTTATGGTTCCATTTACATTTGTTCAATGATTGATTAATGCAAATTGTATCTTTCCTGACCGATAAATAGTTGTTGTTAGTAGATTTTA